>CAHIKZ030000824.1:1695000-1795000 GCA_903632075.3 Acanthosepion pharaonis | reverse complement strand
GCCGAAAGTAGGGAGCACCCAGTGAGTATCGAACTCCCTACTCAGTCGTAATTGTTCTAGCGAGACAAGCTTTCCAACCATTACACCGACCTGAGGTGCCCTACATGATTTTCTAAGCGTAGCTTAGATGTGGCACAAAGCCGAAAGAGTGGGGTACCCAGTGAGGACCGAACTCACTATTCAGTCCTAATTGTTCTAGTGAGAAGCTAGAACTATTAAGAGTGAATAGCGAAGCTTGTTAGCCATTACACCACCTCGACGTACCCCAAGACAAATAGATATAAATCGGAAAATAACAACAACATCTAATTGCGAAAGAAACCGAGCGAAACAAGTTGGTTGAAAAAAAATCAAATTAGAAAATTAAAAAATCATAAATAAAAAACTAAAGACGCCATATTATTTATTTTCCCTCTTCACGTCCTAATCTCGGCGTCATGTGATTTGTTCTGTGGGCATGCGTGGACCTGAACATAAGATGATGGCTTCCTAGTCGGAGCGAAAAGATAATATTCTTTTCACCAGACAAACAAAATCAAGCATCTCAAAGGGAAAACATTTGATGCGCTGAGTCAACTCCCTGATGTCAACAAAATAGGATCGAAAGTCAGACACATGCATATATACACACGCACACGTCAACACACACATATATATATATATTCACACACAAATAAATACACACACACACACAGACACACACACACACACACACACACACACACACACACACACATATATATATATATATATATATATATAATTATTTATTTAAAAATATGATTCCATCGCTACATAAGAGTTCTCGGGTTTCAAAACAAGAGCCGAAAACTTCAATATAATTATTTGAATTAAATTGAATTAAAGTACCAAGCTCTGTTCCATCTTCAAGCATTTTTTTTTTTTTTGGAATAACTAATTCCTGAAATTTATGCGTTTTAGAAGAATATTCATTATTAAAATTAAAATTACTATGGTAACGACTAGAGCAATTATTTAAAGAAAAGGTGTGTAAGGGTTAATAATTTGTATCAATATCTCAATATCTTACATTCAAAGAGGTCAAGTCAAGGTAAGGTTGGTGTGTCTAAATTTAAAGCGGAAGATGACATCGTCTAGTCTGGGTAAGTGTCTATGGAGATTTATTTACTTTTTTATTTTTATTTTTTTTCTGAAAGGGTTTTGTGTATATAAAAAAAAACTGTTATAATTCGCTAACATTATTATTTACCTAACGAGTTCTTTCTTATTTTCTATATATTTTATACACACACACACACACACATATATATATATATATATATATATATATATATATATATATATATATATATATATATATATATATATATATATATATATATATATATATATATATATATATATATATAAAGTCCTGACTCACTTAGGAAGCGGAAAGAAAGCAACAAAAATTTTAAGGAGGAATACCAACATTTATTCTTCAAAATAAAGTTCATTATTCTCGACGATTTTCTGCCAGAGATCATCCAGCGTCCAAATCTGTCACAGATACCCGTCCGCTGGCTTTGAATAAAATAAACTGTAAACAAGCTTCCTTCAATTCATCAATCGTGTTGAATCGCTGAACGCGGAGTAAGTGTGCCAATAAGTAAGCCACTCAGAGCAGCATCAGGACTGAATGGTGGATGTGGAAGAATCTCAACACCGTCCATCTCTTTGAACTTATCTTTAATCAACCTGGTAGTGTGTGACCTCGCATTATCTTACTAAAACAAAGGCCTGACTTCGACCAAAGCAGGATACTATTTGTCATACACGCGGTCTAGCTACTTGCAATACAGTTTAGCGTTGATGGCGTGACCGTGTGAAACAAACTCGAAATGCAATACTCTTTGGAAATACCACCAGACGGAGATCAAGATGTGTTTTTCTTTCCGCTACCTAAGTGATATATATATATATATATATATATATATATATATATATATATATATATATATATATATATATATACATATATGGGTAAAATAGCAGGACAGACTGGGTTCTATAGCCTTGGATGGCAACTGGTCTAGGAGAAGGACAACTCTGAATTCAAAACCTGCGGATGGTCGTTTGGGAACCTTGTGGCATTCGGTGAACCAGGTTTCTGTATTCGTCCCTCAAAAAGTGTGGCTGGTCCTGCACGAGGCCTTCACCAATATAATCAAATCTCATGTGCCGATGTCAGGATGTCGGTTTCCTGAAACTTATCGGCCTGACCCTCATACGTCGAACTCGACGGGAGAGTCGATTATATATATATATATATATATATATATATATATATATATATATATATATATATATATATATATATATATATATACTGAAGGTAGAATATATTTTAAAATATATATATAAAAAAAATAAATAAATAAATTTGGTGTGCGTTTAATTCTGTGCATTTATGTAATCTGGCGCGTGTACGGCTTGCTTGATTTGTTTATTTTTCATATACATTTTCAAAAACGTCGGTTTAAGAAGAAACCAAATTAACATATATTTCTTCCTACGCTGATTTATAGACACAAACGACCGTATAAAAAAATCATAGACACACCTACATATATAAGATATTTAGATTTCAACAGAGAGAAAATGAAATTTTGAAATTCGTATCGAGATATGTGTTTAACAAGTGAGAGTATCGAATTCGAAGATGTGAGAAAATGCCAACTCTTTAGAATTTGATGAAGAGTCGTCTGATTTATATCCGGAAGAAAGACTGCGCCATTTAAGTTTTCAGTTGATTAAAAGATTTTGCGTTCTAAATGGAATCATTTACGTATTAGTTACTTGGCAAGAGAGAGAGAGAGAGAGAGAGAGAGAAAGACGAAATGAGCTCCATTAGTAACTTTTTTTCTGAATTATTCTAGTGCCACTGGCTAAAGTTGATAATGAAATTCATATTGATATTTGGCCGGATTAGTCTACCTCCATGGTACTAGTGCCAGACAACTACTGTTGTCATGGTTTGTGAGATTAACCTGCAAGCCATTACTCAAGCACGCCCTGATAACATGAACTACAGTAAGGTTTTTATCCATTCGTTCATTAACACTTGCATTAACACTAGGCTATTTGTAATTAAGTTTTCATTATTGACAATGCACAGTACAGAGGCTAAATGTTGAAAATCGCTAAGATAATTTTTGGTATCTGTCTATATTTCTGAGGTATTGTAACTATTTGCATTATTTATATTATTTACATTGTTATTATCCTCACCTTCATTGTCATATTCACGAGAATTCGGTCGTTGTACACGCGGGCCTTCTTCGAAATTCCAACGTATAAGGCCGGAGCGTAAAACGGTCAAAACGTCGTGAAGATGGGAACAATAGTCAGAACAATGTAAATAAATAGTGTAAACTGAAACGTTTTTAGGTTAAAAAAGCTGAAAATGCAAGACTCGATGTTTAAAATTTCCCCTTCTCGCAGAAATATTAATTTGGTTGACTGACTAAGGCTAACGAAACACTTGAGTAACTCTATTTTCAGTGAGTAGAGGTGACAATAGCTAAAATTTTGCCTACGTATCTTTTGTGTGTGCTGTGTCTCTTTTAGTCTTGGGCGACCTTGGCGCTCCACACCTTCCTATCATCTGTAGCTCTTAGCTATATTTATCTTTTTACTTTCCTTCCCACTCTTTGTTCTGTCATCCATTGACACAAACTTGTTAGGTAGATTAATCGATGTTTCCTTTGCCATCAATGTCCTGTGTGTGTTAAATTCTCCAAGCCCTTTTTCCTCGTTTCTTTCTGGTTCTAAGTACAAAGTGTCGTTTTTGTTTTCGAGAGGGACAGAGGCAAACAATGCATAATAACTCTGTGTAATTAAATGACAGAGCAGGAATTGGGATCGATTGATTTATTGATTGATTTCTTTTTACGGTTTATCAGCCCCTTGTGGCTATTTAAAGCCGAAACACATTCTTGATTGCGCGAATAATTCTTTTTGGGGGAGAGGGTGAATATTGCATTAACAATTTTTTGAAAATAATAATGTTTTTTTCAGATACAAGTTCTACTATTTAACCCATAGCTAGGGGATGTGGTGGATTCATGTTCCATGTATGTAAGGTATATGCGCGTAAGTAAATGTAACAAACCAGACTGGAATTATTCTACCGGAATAAAAATGGAAAATATTGCTTAGAGCTGCAAAGAATAGGAAGTCATGGAGAGCCATTACTACCTACATCCTGAAGGGATGAAGAATTAGTTGAACAATGAACCTTGTATAAATCAGTACCATCGCTGTACCACTGAACATATAATCTGAACTCCTTTCCCAATTTATTGTCCCTAAGTAAACGTAAAACCTTACATTCTTTAGTCCTTTTCACTAACCATCGAGCTAACATTAATGATTTTCTTTTTGCTGTTGATGTATTGTCCTTTATTGGCTAGAGTTTCTATTTCTATCTATCATTTTGCAATTGAATTAGATCCGGCTGTGATAAGTCGACACACAATTGATTCAAGCGTACCATACATTCTCGTGGAGAGCAAGGCTAGAGAAAGGGAACGTAAGGATGAGAAAGGAGAGAAGGGCGTTTTCAACTCGTGTGTCTGTTCAGCCGTGAGCGGTCCGAATAAAGCCCAGACTTCGACCCGAACCCTCAACTCTAATACCTAACTTGAACCTAAGAAATCCAGGAAAACATACCGGTCACAACCTTAACCGTGACACCCATTCTGTCGACGCTAAGCTCTCAAACTACCAAACAGGGTGCTGCTTTACACAGGCCTTTGCTTCGGCTGCGCCTGTACGCATGACTGGTTAAAATTTTCGCCCTACACGCTTACTACAACGTTGAACCTGCATCCAAGATTTCCTGGACCGACCTTTTTTCTTACTCTCCTTCTATCACTTCCGCTGACCATTATAGCGCTTCGCTAACGCCGTCTGCAGCATGAATGATTCGGTGCCAATATCTGCGTGGCCCCCAGGTAAAAACTGTCTACATTGAGAAATGCTGAAAAGTAGGCACTCTTCTACTGAAGAAGTAGCTATTTCACGAACAAATGCTTTACCAAACCTTCTCTTTTTTTCTTTCTTTGATTTATTTTTTCTACCGTTCTTCCTCTTTTCGCGGTTATTTTTATGCCATGTTATTTCACCTTACAGATCCCGTTTATTCTTTGTCCTTTTACTCTTTCACTTTATCGTTCATTATTTTTCTACTACTGTATTAAACCTGTTTATTCTTCTTAACACTTCTGTTTTCCTCTTCTTATTCTCTAATTATTCCTTTTCAATCTCTATTGTTCTTTTCTTTCTTTTTTTTTTTTTCACATTTTCTTCTACTCTCTCATTTGTCCTCTCTTTCCTAGATTATCCCGCCTCTTGTTTCTTGCCTTTCTTCCTCTCAACTGCATTTTTTTCTACATCATTTTTGTCTCTATATAATCTCTTTATCTCTTTATTATTTTCATGATTTACGTCCTCTTCAGTTGTCATGTCGCTGCTTCTCCTCTTCTTTCTCTTCCCAAACATTGAATTCGTGATTTTCTAAGCGTAGCTTAAATGTGGCACAAGGCCAAAAGTAGGGGACACCCAAGGATGATCGAACTCACTATTCAGTTGTAATTGATCTAGCGAGGCGAGCTTGCTAACGATTACACTGCGTCGAAGTCTCTAAATGATTTTCTAAGCGTAGCTTAGATGTGTCACTAGGTCGAAAGTAAGGGACACCAAGTGAGGATCGAACACACTAGTTTGAGAGCTAGCCATTACACCACGTCGAAGTGCCCCTTCCCAAATATTGGATTGAGTGATAAATAATTTCTGTTTTTGATTGTCTTGACAACTCTATTTTTCAAAAAGTAAACTACAGTTATATTTTATCCAATCATACATTCACAATTTTAAATGAGCTGTTGCCAATTTTCAGACAGATCTTTTATACCTGTTGGGTAATTTTCCGCAGGTTTTTATGTGAATGTTTTTTGGCAAACTCTTGAATTAGATAGACTCCCGCGTCAAGGTGTTTTGCAGCCTATCGACAAAGGTAATAATCGGTTGGTGTAAGGTAAAGCAAAAAATATCGTTGGTGGAGTAGAACAGACCAACCGAGTTCCAAACTGTTTTCCTGTGTTATTCTTGTTATATTCGGTCTTCCGTTGTCGTGGAGGAAGAGAACAACAAAGCATAATCCTTAAGTGAACAATAATATTCATAGAATGATGGATTCGCTATAACCTCCCACGAACGCAGGTGTTCCTCAAGGCTCCATCCTAGGCCCCACTCTATTCCTTATCTACATAAATGACCTTCCTGACACCATAACTTCCCAAGTTGGCATCTACGCGGATGACACCACAATTTATTCCTGCCTCAAAAACAAATCTAGTCTCGCTGACAAAACTCACCTGGCCGTGCGTCTCGAAAAGGACCTCCAATCGATTGTGAACTGGAGCATGATTTGGCTGGTCAACTTCAACGCTTCTAAGACAAAACTGCTCTCTATTAATCACCACAGAGATCCTCCATTAGAATGTCTGACGCTCAACTTCTCGAGAGCAACTCTCTGCGGCTTCTCGGTCTCACGTTGGCTGCTGACCTGAGATGGAATAAATACATCGAGTCAATTGCCTCGTCCATCGCAGGGAAAGTTGGCTCCCTGAGCCGCGCCAGGAAGTTTTTCTCCCCGGAGTCGATCCTCCAGATCTACAAATCCACAATTCGCCCTTGCATGGAGTATTGCTGCTATATATGGTCTGGTGCCCTTTCTGTTTGCCTCAGAGTTCTTGATAGGCTCCAGAGGCGGATATGCAATGTAGTTAGCCCTGCCCTGGCGTCTCGTCTACAGTCACTTTCTCACAGACGCGCCGTCGCCTCCCTCTGTCTGTTCTACAAATACTTTCATGGAAATTGCCCCGAGGAGCTGCATTCACTGGTTCCCAGACGTCATGAGTTCCAGCGCCCTACGAGGCTGGCATCCCGCTCTCACCCCTTCACTGTCGAAACTCCTAAATGTAGCCGTCTCTTCTACTCTAATTGCTTCATATTTCGCACCTCTCGCCTGTGGAACTCCCTTCCCTATTCCTGTTTCCCTGTGAGCTATAATCTCCAGCTATTCAAGTGTAATGTCAATCGACATCTCCAGTTGCCTTGATCTATCCACTACCCTCATCCTTTCTTCTATCACTTCTATCTGATCTTGCTCTAAATTTTCTGTAACCCCTTGCGTCCTAGTGGCTTCCCGCCTTGCTTGGGATGAAATATTTAAAAAAAAAACTCCGGCATAAACAGCTGAAGAAACCAAGCATTAGAAATAAGATACTACAGAACCATTGTTTACGTCTTCATCACAAACGACGCAAACATACAGGAAGACCTTTATAATTACCATCAAGAAGAGAAATGGGATTGCCACACGTCATAAGAGATGACAATCGTTTCCCTACCATCTTAGGTAAACGAAGAGGGAGACAGAGTGGGGGGGGGAATGAATGGACTGAAAAATCATTCACAGAAAGTCAGATATTGGCGCGCAATCGAGACGTATTTCGGGTGTTAGTCAAGTGCTCAGAGACCCTTCGACCACACCTGGACATAGAACCGAAGATGATGAAGAGGATGATGAGTGACTTTGCGAGAACATCGTACTAGTGACTGGTACACTGACCAAAAATCTGACCATATGACCTAATACCAAATTGTTTTTAATACCTATGCATGGAAATTTCCGATGCCTCTTCCTAATCTTAAAATTTACTAGACTAACTTTGACCCGTTGGGTAACTGACGATCCAGGTTATAAAACATTGAAGTTGATTTCAACATTAGAAAACGTCTATTTCAAGAAAGTTGAAATAAAAAATACTTACTGTATAAACAATTCTTATTTTAAATTTTATCCACTTAAAATATGTTTTTTTAAATCAGATTAACTTTAAAATATTTTTAATATGCCAAAAAGTATTTTAAAATCATATTCACTTGAAAATATTTTTTAAAAATGGCAAAAAAACTTTTTTAAATATTTAAAATATTGTTTGTTTAAATAAAGCTGAAATATTAATAAACACGAACACAATCACAGAGAGGTGGAAAGAGAGAGGTGGAAAAAGAGAGGTGGAAAGAGAGAGGTGGAAAAAGAGAGGTGGAAAGAGAGAGGTGGAAAGAGCGAGGTGGAAAAATAGAGGTGGAAAAAGAGAGGTGGAAAGAGAGAGGTGGAAAGAGAGAGGTGGAATAAGAGAGGTGGAAAAAGAGAGGTGGAAAGAGAGAGGTGGAAAAAGAGAGGTGGAAAGAGAGAGGTGGAAAAAGAGAGGTGGAAAGAGAGAGGTGGAAAGAGAGAGGTGGAAAAAGAGAGGTTGAAAAAGAGAGGTGGAAAGAGAGATGTGGAAAAATAGAGGTGGAAAAAGAGAGGTGGAAAGAGAGAGGTGGAATAAGAGAGGTGGAAAAAGAGAGGTGGAAAGAGAGAGGTGGAATAAGAGAGGTGGAAAAAGAGAGGTGGAAAGAGAGAGGTGGAAAGGAAAAGATGGAAAGAAACTTAAAGCATTATGCGCCTGACGGACGACGTACGCACGATTCACAAACTTTTAATATTATAGATAATATGTCACATTTTCAAAATAAATTATCAAAAATACCAACCTTACTTACTTCCCTTTATACATAATTTGCTCCTTAGCTGTGTTCTAAATGCTAAGTTTGTTTCAGTATTTAAGGAATAAAATTGTACTATTTGAACAGCTAAGGAACTTTATTATGAAAGCCATCTGCAAAACAATCTTTTATTAATAAGGATGACAAAAGAAAAAATTGGAAATAACAATACACTTCTTTTCACAAATTTGATTTTCAAAATAATCTCACTTCATACCTGAGAGAAGTTAGCGTTTAGCTTTTCTCAAGTTGAAATCTATACAGCTGTATTTCACATGATAAACTACGGCTGTCGATTAATCTATAAAGAGAACTAAATATTAGTCAAGTTTGATCCGTACTCTGTTGTCGTAGTTATGTATATTTATTTTAGCTAGAGATTTCTCTTTCGCGTTTTATTTTTTATTTTGGTTGGTTCAAAATCAGAGTGAGATCAAGCGAGTAGACTATCAACGATTTTGCTGATTCTCTTTCCTACTGTTTTTCCTATAAAGATTTTTCGCCTCACAATTGTTTCATAAGATGAGACGTTATCTTTGAACATGTTTTCTTTTCACATTCTTCCAGAATAAAAAACAATAAGGTAAAACGTACAGCTCGCGATCAACGGTTGGTTGTGTGTCTTGCCGAAGAAAAATAGATCAGA
Source organism: Acanthosepion pharaonis (assembly GCA_903632075.3). NCBI lineage: Eukaryota > Metazoa > Mollusca > Cephalopoda > Sepiida > Sepiidae > Acanthosepion > Acanthosepion pharaonis. Next base: position 1,785,711 of record CAHIKZ030000824.1, on the reverse strand, counting down.
TAAACTGAACAAGTTGCAATTTTTATCTTACGCAACAGAACCAGATCAATTTGAAAACAAAGAAATTGAATTTTTATTTTCTTTTGTACAAGTTCTTTTTCTTTTACTTCTTCTTTTTTTGTGGGTGGGGGTGGGGGGGGTATGTTGGGGTCGGGGAGATGGAATTGCATTCTTTTGACATCATTTCAGTTTATCAATGAATATTGACAGACTTTTTTCACTGCACATATTGAACGGGATTTTTGCATAGAAAAAGTGTGATCTCATATCAATATATTTGCATATAACTGTCTGCATAGATACTCTCCCCCCCACCCACCCCCCACCACACACACACAACGCACGCACACATATATATACTAATATTCATAAACACAAACACGCAGTGAATCAATTTCCTGATTCTCAGTGAGTACTCAATAAATATGGCCTTGTGACAACATTAATTCCATGCAATAATTCTAATAGCTGTTTAGTCAACTTGACCAAAGCACAAATTCGCAATAGTACGCCATTCAGTTAGTAAGCCATGAAACTAGAACTACTAAATTTAGTATTTTACAACACAAGACTACAATAGTGGAATGCAAAATGAGGATTGTTTAGCATTTATAAAAAAATAATTCATGCTCCTATGTTTAGAGTTGTAAACTATATTTACATAATGGTGATATTTAAGGAAAGGAAATATGTTGTATGATCCTGGGCACGTATCTTCTCTTTCCTTCCTGTAGAAGGGATTAACTAAAAATATCATCAGCAAAACGAAAAATTAATTCAAATAGACCAAAAAAACCTGCAATTGAAAATAAAACTCATCATTAATTTATACAAGATGGTCAAAAAGAAATTAAATTCATTCACTGTACCAAGAAACTAACTTAAGTCACATACAGAATAATCTATAAATGTTCATATATTTCCAAACAAGATATATATAACATTAATAACGCAACCGTTTCTTTTTAATAAATAGATTTTTAAACAAAATAATATCTGCCCAAACACATTGAAAATAAAATCTACCATAAGATTAAATGCTACACTGGATCATTTATAGTCAGTCCTTTGTATTTGGCACAAGGACGAAAATATTAAGCACCCAATTAGGATTGAGTTCATTATTCATTCGTAATTGCTTTAGCGAGACAAGCTTGCTAACCATTAAACCATGTCGAATTGAACCTGTTGAATTAGATTTAACGTTCATTTCGTTTGAAAGTAGTTTGTTTTAATTTTAAAAAAGCAATCGAGGCAGATTTTCTTTATTAAGCCCTTCGATCAACTCGGCAACTAGACATTAATTTTAGTGTTTAAAAAGCAGGGATGTCTACGAAAACATAGAAATAACGTTTATAGCAATAAGAAATAATGTCGGATTTAGAACTAAATCGTGGACAGAACGATTACAAAAGGGTTCGTCTACGGAACTCTGAAGTCAGAGTGCTGAATATAACATCAATCAGTGAAGTGACACATTTTCCATTTGCATCCTACACACACACACACATATATATATATATATATATATATATATATATATATATATATATATATATATATATATATATATATATATATATATATATATATATATATATATATATATATATATATATATATATATATATATATATATATATATATTATTTAAAACTTGCTGCATTTACAAAAATAGAGGTTTTATATTTGTATTAATTATCGCTTTCTCTCTCTCTCTCTCTCTCTATATATATATATATATATATATATATATATATATATAGATAGATAGATAGATAGATAGATAGATAGATAGATATATACATGAATTAATGGAACTATTTTTAAATATATCTTTGTGAGTATGTGTGTGTATGTTTTTTTCGTATGAATGTGTTTGTGCGTGCCAGTGTGTACACACTCATGCGTGCTACAAAGTTAATTGGATGATGACGATATTGAAAGTAGTTTGACGACATATTTTCATTTTTCGCGAAAAGGGAGTTAACTCCTGGACAATTCAAAGACTGATAATGTAAGAAAACTGTTGCAGTTGCCTTTCTTCTCTTCGTTATTGCCTTTCGAAGATTTATTAACAGATATGTACAGGTGTCGCCAAGAATTATCTGCAGGATTGATCTTGAGGTTTAATCAACTATTTTCAGCGAAAAACAAGGGGAAAATAGCAAACAGAATAAACCGGCTTCCTGGTAAGGCGGCAACAAATTACCGTTCTCAAGAGATTAGCCATTCCTTTTGCATTTTTAAAATTATTCGACACGAGAGCAGTCGATGTCAAATGTGTAAAAATCTCTTTCGGAAATCAAGAGATGTCATGTGTTCTACAAAATGTTGACACATTTTAACATCTCCACCCACCACCATTACACGAAATGTTCAAATCTATCCCAAAGGACCAAGGATTATCCAATGGCATGGATCAACCAATTCAAATTAGCTGAATAATGCGGTTCATAGTAGGAATTGCGAACACGAGTACTGATCCATGGAATCAATGAAAAAAGCACTAAACCAGGGGAAAGTATTGAACTATGGAATTACTTGAAATGGCATCAATTTAAAAACTACTGACACACTGAATCACTTGAAAAATACTGAACCATGGAATCAATTGGAAAAGGACTGAACCATGGAATTAGCAGAAAAAGACTGAACTATGGAAGCAATTGAAAAAGGACTGAACCATGGAATTAACGGAAAAATGACTAAACTTTGGAAGCAACTGAAAAAGAATGAAACATGAAAGTAACTGAAAAAAGACTGAACTATGGAATCAATTGCAAAAATACTGGTCCATGGAATCAATTGCAAAAGAAAAGATCCATGGAAGTAATTGAAAAAATTACTGATCAATGGACTCAAGCGAGAAGTATTGATCAATGGAATCAATTGAAAACTACTGATCAATGGAATCAATTAAAAAAAACTACTGATTCATGGAAGCAATTGAAAAAGTACTGAACCATGGAGTAATTGTAAAAAGACTGAACCACGGAAGCAATTGTAAAAGGACTGAACCACGGAAGCAATTGAAAAAGGACTGAGCCACGGAAGCAATTGAAAAAGGACTGAGCCACGGAAGCAATTGAAAAAGGACTGAACCATGGAAGAAATTGAAAAAGGACTGAGCCACGGAAACAATTGAAAAAGGACTGAACCATGGAAGAAATTGAAAAAGGACTGAACCACGGAAGCAATTGAAAAAGGACTGAACCGTGGAAGCAATTGAAAAAGGATTGAAACTTGAAATGAATTGAAAAGTACTGAATCATGGAATCAATTGTAAAAGGACTGAACCATGGAAGTAACTTAAAAAGGACCGAACCATGGAATCAGTTGAAAAACAACCGAGCTTGAATTCCTGTAGTTTTCGGCTACGAAGCCTGACTAATATGACAAAGTCTGGCTGACCACTTAAAGAAGACTTCTTTTTCTCATGGTAGTTTCTACGGATTTATATCTGCTATATTCAGTTTCGTAAACGAGACGTAAACAGCAGTAATTTTTGAAAGGATTTTTTATCCGACATTATTTCTTATTTCGACATTATTTCATTATTTCTTATGGCTATAAGCGTGTTTCATTTATAACCCCTTTTTTATTAAAAATCATTTCAAGAAAATTACTGTTGTCTATGTTTCGGGCACAAAATAGACGCTGACAGATATAAATTCGTAGAAGCTTCAACGAAAAAACATGTCTTATTTAACAGGTTATTCTGAATATATCACATCTGTCAGTCTCCATGACCCAACTGACAAAAGCACTCTTCAGCTTAACAAATGGCTTCCCTAAAGTAAGAAATAGTTGCGAGTTCGATTCCTGTAAGAGGAGGATTTTTTCTTTAGTAGGACTACTCATTTTAGGCGGATTAAAGTCTTTATATCATATTTCTCTCTCTCTCTCTCTCTCTCTCTCTCTCTCTCTGACACACATACAAACACACACATATATATATAAGGAAATGGATGTATTATTTTTATTGATGAATCCGATACACACACTCACACACACACACACACATACTGTGTAATAAATAAACGAAGCGTCTACTCAACTAAGGGTATCCACTAAAAAAAGGTTTAAATAATATATATATATATATATATATATATATATATATATATAAGACTTTGTATCTTTCTGTTTTTGTACAGTGTGATTTTATGTGATATCTTCGTTTTTTCCTGAATGCATTTGCTGACATAAAGGACCAGATTCTTTAAGTGTATATTTGACTGTGTATGAACATGTGTCATCCTAGACTTATTGGATTGTTTTAGTGTACAATCTCTAAATTTATAGGCAAAAACTAAGCGATTTGTACGATATGAATATGTATTTATTTATAATTTAATCAGCGTCAAACGTTATTTCTCGAATTTCTTGTTGATTGCTCAATGGACAGATAACCTAATAACCAATAAACTTGAAACGTTCTAGACTGTATAAAACTGCGTAACCAACGAGAATTGGCGATAAACTTTACTGTAGATGGGTCCTGTAATTTTGAGTAAAGCCATTATCTCTCCAAGAGTTATTCCTTCTAGTGTATACATCTCTCTCTCTCTCTCTCTCTCTCTCTCTCTCTCTCTCTCTCTCTCTCTCTCTCTTTCTCTTGCAGTATTCTACCAATTTCTTCAGGTTTATTTTCCATATTGTGGGTGACGTTTTTATCTTTAGAAAACCTGCCAAGAATGGAACTACTTGTATCGCACGCGTTACTCGGAAAGGGATGACCCGGATCAATCAGTATGTTTACTACGGTTCCTTAAAATAAGAAAATAGATGCGTTCTGTAATTTTGAGTAGAGCTATTATCTCTCCAAGAGTTATTCCTTCTAGTGTACTCATCTCTCTCTCTCTCTCTCTCTCTCTCTCTCACTCTCTCTCTCTCTCTCTCTGCAGTATTCTACCAATTTCTTCAGATTTATTTTCCATACAGTGGGTGACTTTTTTATCTTTAGAAAACCTGCCGACAATGGAACTCCTTGTATCACACGCGTTACTCGGAAAGGGATGACCTGGATCATTCAGTGTGTTTACTACGGTTCCTTAAAATAAGAAAACTATATCCCTCACTTTTCTTACGCGAAGAAGGTTGTAGAATGGATTGCCTGAAATGCGACAACAACAAGTGCTCTCCAGTTGACTGAATATAGCTTACAAAATATATTCCATTTTTTCAGAATGCGGTATCAGCTGCTTAGAAAAGTAACATAAACAAAGCGGAATGTTAAATTTTTAGCTAGATATCATCTTTTATACCGTTTCTGTTTACCTGGCATTTTATTCTTAAGGCAACATTTTCAAAATTCTGAAAACTTTATTTCTTTTTAAAGAATTCTCGCTGCCAAACAGAAACACCCACGCAGAGGAAGTGAACTCTAACAGATATGTGTGTACGTATAATATTTACCAATACGAACCTATCGTCTCGTATACCATCTGGTTGATATTAGTCACCGATAGTTTATAAAGGTTAAACACAATTCTTCGAACCTACTAAATAGGTGACTGTATGAAGACTTATGCATGTAAAGAATAAAAAAAACATATAAAATCGGCATTTCTCTTTGAAGTCATCCAGCCTTTTGACACTTCTTGGATATGAAGAGACTCTCTGTTTGAACAAATTTTATTGATACGGTATCTCTCCAAGACCAGTCTTTACTGAAAAATATTTTCTCTTAAGGGGAAGTAACTCTCGATGAAGCTGAAAAATGAAAAAAAGAAAACAATTTTATTAATTTATATCTCAATTGGGAATCTGTTTTAATAACGTGGTGGTCGATCTCGCAAAACTTTAACAGTGAAATCAGTTTTTAGTAAATATAGTACCATAGCTCCGAGTATATCAAAAAATGTTCTGAATAAATATACACGCATGGAAAAATGGAGCTTGCCAACGTTCCACGGAACGGTCAACATGTAATCTAAATTCGTTTTATACCTGTTTTCAACACGCGTTACTACGGCATTCTGTAGAGTAGTGTTTCCCTGAGTAGTTTCATCTTTCTCCCTTTCGATCCCATGTGTCCTCAGTTCACTCTTTGAAATATTATCTAATATATATATATATATATATATATATATATATATATATATATATATATATATATATTTGCCATTATACTTTCCAAGCGATAATTACTGAAACAATTCATGAAGCCAAATGGCATTGTTAATTATAATGAATTGAGAAAAAAAAAAATAAATACACATTTCAGTGGATCATAAAACGGAGGTGTGGTAAGATTTAAGAAAGCTTTATTGAGCTTAAATGTGGAGACACAGTTAGACCGCTTATTTATATATATATATATATATATATATATATATATATAGTGAGGGAGAGTTCTTCTTTCAAGGGAGACAATCGTCATCAAGAAAGGTAACTTCTTGTGGTTTATACCACAGATAGAACCAAAGAAAGTCATAGAAGCGGACCAAAACGGGTGGCAAAGAATCAATTGCTTGACCTCCTGCTAGGAAATTTGAATTACTGAGTCGACCAGAAAATTGTTCTCGTCAGAAATCACCTTGCAAATATACAAATCTACTATTCGTCCGTTCATTGAATATTGCTGTTATATCTGGCCTGGTTCTCCATGCTATATATCTTGCGATTTTTAACAAAATCCAAAGAAGAGTCTGTAACGTTGTCCATCCTAATCATGCATCTAGGCTTTCAGTCACTAACCGTGCCAAAGATTTACATGGTAATTGTTCTGATGAGTTTTCTTCCTTGATGATTGGAAGACATGAATTTAAGCATACTACCAGTTTGGCAACTAGAATTTACCGTTTTAATGTTGAACTAGATAGATGCAACCGTCAGTTCTATTCTGATAGTTTCTTTTCCGAAATTCTTACCTATAGAAGGATCTTCCGATTTTTTTCTTCCCTGCCACCTACAATCTTTAAAAAATTTAAATGCAGCGCCAGTCGCCATCTTCTGTCTTTTCGGACACTGTTTTTTTTATTGTCCTTTCTCCTCACTTCTCCACGCTAAAATTTTCTCATTTTCTTTCATGTCTTGTAACCCTTTGCGTCTTAGTGGCTTTAATGCCTTGCTTGGGGTGAAATGTTTTAAATAAAAGTGTAGCATAAAAACTGAAATTAGGAAAAAACAACAGGAAAAAAAAGAAGTACCCGCTCTACGATGAACATCAAACCCATACGTTTCTGGGATGTGATCAATCGTCTATCATATCAGCTGCGGTGGAGTGTAATTGGGAATGATCATTTCGATCACTGCATAGTATGGGCTTCGAAAGGAGTGCATTTTTTTTAATTCAGTGTTTTATTTTTTTCTAGAGCAGGCATGTCAAACTTAGGGCATATGGAGGGCCGCATCAGCCATATTTGCAGCCTCGATGGCCGCAGCTGGTTACATTCTTACAATAATCACAGCTTGTGGTAACTAAATTTTAAATACAAAATACTTACAATACAAGGTAGTACAATTTAAACATTTTTATGGAGTTCTGATGATTAACATCGATTTAGACAAACTATATATCAGGTTGGAATATCTGTGTAGATCCCACTTTGATCAAAGATGATAAATGTTCATTAGTTAATCAGGATCCGTGAGACGTTTTGTGGCCTTCATAAACGAAAATAACTGCTCACCAACAGATGTGGAACCAAACATCCCCATAATCCTTGTGGTAAACTTTCTGAAGTTCTGAAGTTCTTAAATGTCTGAGGAAGTTATGAAAAAAATCCGGGTACCCCTACTTCTCGATACTTACCCTTGAGTGTTGAGTCAGTCTGCATTTCCAGTAGTTCCATCTGTAGACTTTTCTCTGCCTGAGTATCATCAAAAGTGAATGGTACTGAGAATAATGCAAACTGATCTTCACAAGATGAAAAATCACAAAATCTTAATTGAAATTCCTTTGACAGAAATTCCAGGTAATTGTCGTACTTAGCGAAGATAAATACCGACTCAGTATTGCCAGTCTTTTCAACTTCTTGAACATAGAAAAATGTGACAACTTGGATTTCAATAAAGCTAATTTTTCAATGAAACACTTGATATCATCATATAACTGAGATGAGTTTATTTTTACCTTATAATTTCAAATTACGGCCACTTACGTGGGCAGTAATATCCACCGAAAAAGCTAGATCTTGGAATCAGCTTTCATCTTTCAATTCATCTATGCTTTGACATTTCATCTCCAAAAACATAATTTCGTGTCGCAATAAAAAAAAATCTTTTTAGTACCTTGTGACATGAAATCCACCAAACTTCTGTGAAGAATGGGACATTTGTGAACTAATTATTCACGTCTTCCAATAACTGCCTAAACTGATGGCGATGCAGAGCACGACCTCTGATATAGTTCACAGTTTTTATGATAAAACTCAACACATGATATAATTTTAAAATCTTAGAACATAAGTTCTGTTGATGAATTATACAGTGAAACTGCTTGAATATTGAATCTGGATATGCTTTCTATTTTTGTACCTAACTTGGCAGCAACACCATTATGTCTCCCAACCATATTGGTGGCACCATCAGTAGATAAACAAACAAGTTTACTTAAATCAAGGCCATACTCATCATACTTTTCAACTTTCTCAGAAATGGCCTGGCTTGTTGTAGTATTATACATTGGGGCGAGTTCAATTAGTTCTTCATAAATTAGAATTCATTGTCACAACACCTGATGAAAACAGCGAGCTGTGCTATTCCAGCTATGTCAACAGTCTCATCCAGAACAATAGAAAAATGTTCAAAACTTGATGATAAAGTCTTCGACTGTCTACTCAAATCACCTGCCATTTCATCAATCCGTTCAGCAACAGTGTTCCTGCTTAATGAAATGTCTTCAAATAAGTGTGATTTCTCTGGACATACAATTTCAGCTGATTTTACAAGACCTCGCTTTATGAAATCTCCTTCATGGCGATCATTTTGCAGAGTTCAAAGCTTGCAATAACAGAACTAACGTTGCCTTTCTGAATTTTTGTAAAGCAACTCCGTTACTGCGTTAATTTAACCTTGAATTCCTTCACTCTTGAAACACACATATCTCCTTCATATTTACCATAAGATTGATGGTTTGTTTCATAATGTCTTTTCACATTATATTATTTCGGCGACGCTGTGCAGTGGTTGCAAATCAAACAGTTTATCTTTAACAGTGGTATAAAAGTTCTGTAATTCCACTTTTCTTGAAACACACGTCCTTCTTCAGATATTTTTTCTTTTTATGAGATGGAGTAGAATTCGACATTTTTAGGGCAAAATATTACAAAATTAAGAACGTTTTCACTTTACATTTGTTCTTAATCAAGGATGATCACATGGTTAACCATAAGTTAAAAATAGTGGCTGACATTCGTAAACAAAAAAGCATTGCGATAGAATAAAGAATCTAATCATACCAACTGACAAAAATCTCACTGTTTTTAATATTTTACATTACCAACATAGACAAAATTCTCGATATACCACGGCTATAGAAAACTTTGTGAGGGCCGCCAAGATGCATGTAAAAGGCCGCATATGGCCCACGAGCCGCCAGTTTGTCACACCTGTTCTAGAGAGCCATGACTGTGGTGTCATTTAACCCATAGTTTTAATGGTAACTTAAATATGAAGAGTGGATACTATAAATTGTCTCCCCTAAGCAAGACAATGAGTTTGTCCATATTCAGTTTGTGTGACCACTTCCTTGAGTATCGATCACTATGATAAACGACTTTGCAACGAAGCATAGCTTAGTGTGTTACAGGACCACAAATCTGTGGCCTCCAGTAAAGAACAATTGATTCACAGATTTGTTTTTACGGATTATCAAATTGGTTTATTTACAACTTATAATTCTATTTTTGCGCGTGAATATTGTAGTAAGAATATTTTGAGAATTGCAATGATTTTCCAAGGTACCTATCCTATTATTTATCCCAGACTTTGATGAGAAAATGAATGTGCAGGTGTAATGAATAACGGCTCGGAATGAAAAATTGGAGAGCCGAGTTCAAATTCCACTCGAGTTCATTACTTTAGCGCAAATACCCTTGAGAAACGTATGAATCCATCTCTTCTCGCTCCAGCTATATGTTAAAAGGTTAAATAGTAGGGTAGACTGGGTTCTTTAGCCGTGTAAGAGAAGAAAAATACCGAATCCAAAACCGCTTGAGCATGAGGCAAGCAACTCTATCCCGAAAAAATCTAATACTTCTATAACCTACCGTGCTGAGAGCTGTGACCCCTTACTCCCCAGAGAGTCTACTGGATTAATCAGTTGTGTGCCATGCGTGATACACGCTTAGGCGATCATATATATTTCGATACATGACTGATGAGGCAGATTATTTTCCGCAGTAGGTTGCCATTTCTTTCTGCGATAGACCAGTTGCAAGGCTATAGTACCCGGTCTGTCCTGATATTTAACCACATCTGTGGAGAGAAGAAGAGGATTCATACCTCTCTCAAGGTTATTAGTACGTAGGTGAATGTAATGGATTCGGGTGGAATTCCAACTCGTGTAACGAACGTAACTGGAATTTGAAACCGATTCTCCAATTTCCCATTCCTAGCCATTATCCACTACACTACCCACACATTCACCGAAGTTGCAACAAAGCAATGATGTACAGGTAACATTAAACATTTCGTATATTTTAAAGGTTTTCCCAATTACAGAAATTAATGAAACAATGTGTTATGGGGTCCACCCCTTTTTGATACAAGTGGACTCGCCCAGTGTGTACTTGTACTGCTGCCGGTGACTACCCGGAAGTCAGAGTAAGAGATACACTGATATAGATGAGTAGTAGTATTACCCGAAGGAGGCTACGCCGAAGGGCGGAGTCTCCTTCGGGGAGGTAAAACCGGCCCTGAACCCGTTTATACGGGTTCAAATGGGCTATTTTTTGGCCGAGCCTTATGGCTCGGGAATGCCCACGTTAAAAAGGCCTTGTGCCACATGACACCTTCGTGGGACGGGGGGGGGTTGACTCAATATCGATACACTGATACAGTGAGAGAGTGAGAGTGTGAGGTAACCGCTTTGTAGGAGTCACAGTTGCGAGCACGTAGACTTAGAAGGAAGTCATACTTCGATACTGAATTTCCCAGACTGTGTATATATTATTATTGCTACTAACCGCATTTCTGGATCTACTAACCGTATTACCAATTGTATTATTACGTCAATACATTTATTTGCTATATTTCATTCCTGCGTTTGTCATTCATTTGAGACCGGATTTCATCCCGGAATCCACAACACAATGTTTCTCTCATTTCATTTTTCCTCAGCTCTTCGTTTTTTTCTCATAACACAATTTTACAGCAAAAAAATATTTGCTTTTTGTCTATAGATTTATATCACACAATAACTGGTAGATCATTTTTATACTTTTTTAACTGGAATCAAACCGTCCCTAGCTTTCGAATGGTTTCGATCTATCCTGCAATTCTATAGTGAACTGATCGCCTTTTTCCTACGGACGAAGTTAAACTGGAAATTGAAGAAATTCAATCGAATCATTCATTCTGCTTTGCGTATATCCATACAGTTTGTTATGTATATATAAACAATTTGTTAAAATAAGACAGAAGAATTAAAGAAACAAGAAAGAAATAAACAAACAGCACACTCGATAATCTGTTTTGATCTTCTACTAAAAACAAAAAAGAATTTTTCAATTAAGAGAAAACAATTCAATATAAAAAAACAACGAAAATGGTTTCTAAAAATATACACATAGGCTTAGCAATTCCACCTAAATTCCACCAAAACACTTTAATTTTAATAAGATTAAAACGAATATATATATCTTCGAAAAATGGACTAGATAAAACTTAAACTGTTCACAAACACAAACCAATATAGAATTAAAGATGTTAACTGATTGTAGTGGTGTGTGTATTTTAGGCGAAGGTGTGTGTACAATATACAAAGATTGAAGCCTAGAAAACCTTGAGTTTTTACTACAGACGTTTATTATATTTTGTGGTGACTGTAGTGAAACGAAGAGCTCTGTGTCTCTTGGGTATGTCTATTCTCTTTCTGGTTCAGAAATTAGGTAAATACAAGTATCGTATTCATGGTCGAGCTCAAGTCAGCCTTGCGCAGAATTGGAACAACCAAAGGAAATTGTACTTGTGTTTCAACGTCATAAGATTGTAAGCCCTTGATGAATGGTTGTTGTTGTTTTTTTAAGGGGATTGAGGGAGTGGAAGATAAAAAACATGCAAAAAAAATTAAGAAAGGAAAAAGAGATAAAGAAGAAAAGTGATAGATGTATTTACATCCATCTAAATAAAGAGACATTAAATAAAAACGTGGAGGTCTGGGGTTTGTTCGACATGCTGACCTTATTATCAAGGTGGAAGGGGAGAGCAGAAATAAGAAATAAGAAAAAAAGAGACAGAAAAAGAGAAATATATATATAAAGAGAAAGAAAGAGAGAGACTAGTCCAGGCAAAAAGAAAAAGGAAAACATACATGCAGGGACACAAACAAAGGATGCCTGCGATCGGATTATGACACTTTAACATTAATATCTAATAATAATAATAATAATAATAATAATAATAATAATAATAGCAACTCAAAGTTAAAAAAAAGAATTTTAGAAAAAAGAATTTGTATAAAGGGTTTCTTTCATAAAAGATGTAAGGAATTTTTTACATTTCCAAACACGCCTTTACCTATATATATATATATATATATATATATATATATATATATATATATATATATATGTAGAGAGAGAGAGAGAGAGAGAGAGAGAGGGAGAGAGAGAGGGAACTGAGAGGGAGCTACATAAAGAGGAGTAAGATATTGTCTGGTGATAATTTAAGGTACGAACTTGCCAGTCACCATAGAGTGCTGATTCCTCTGTCCATACTGTTCGTATCGATACAATTGTTTGCTAGAGAAAAGAATCTGGGGAAATTTGCCAACCGTTTACTCAAACTAATTAAGTATGTCATGCATTGTCTTCCTCTTGCCCTTTATCTGCCCAGTGAGTATCAGATTTTTCAACACTTCCTTCCTCAAATTATATCACAGAAACCTCAATTGTATCTTCCTGATATTAAGTATTAGTTTCCTTCTTGCTTCAATTTTCTCTAAGGCTTTGTTGTTACTCACATGTTCGTTCCACGGAATCCTCAGCATTCTTCTGTAGAACCACATTTCTGTTGCTTCAAGTCGCCTCTTGATTTTTTAAGTCATCGTCCAGCAATTACTACCATTCTGAAGGACAGATATCACACAGCAGTTTTCGTACTCTTTCTTGGCACTCTGGTTAACTTTTTCCTTGGCTATCACAGTACGGCCTTCGGATCTCAGTGTCGCTCTTTTCATCTTATAAATTCTTATCCTTATTTTTTTGTTTTTAATCAGTCGAAATTGGTTGTATATCAAAACAACGCAAAGAAATCACACTTAATGAAGTAATATCAATGAATAATACGTACAATGTCAAATCAATAATAGAATATCAAATCAATAATAATTACAACGTCTTAAAACAATTCAATAACATATTAAAACAATAATAACTGTTTACTCAAAGATTTAGAAACAGACAGCACTTCCTCAAAATTTCATATCAAAAATACAAAGTCAAATTAATAATACAATATCAAATCAATAATAATTAAAATATCATATCTTTAATGCAATATTAAATCAATAATACAGTATCATATCAATAATACTTCCAATATCAATTCTGTAAAGAAATATAAAATCAGCAATACAGTATTAAATCAGTAATACAATATCATAACAATACAATATCAAATCCATAATACAATGTCAAATGCATATTACTTGCAGTATCAAATTCATAACACAATATCAAATCAATAATAATTACAATATCAAGTAAGTTAAACAATATTTACAATATCTAATCAATAAGGTAATATCAAATCAATAATACGACAGCATATCAGTGATACTTTCAATGTCAATTTAGTAATACAATATATAATCAATAATACTTACAATATCATATCAATTATACTTTCAATATTAAATCCATATATGCAATATCAAATCATTATGCTTACAATATCAAAATAATTATACTTGCTATGTCAAATCAATGATACTTACACTATCAAATCAATATATTTACAATATTCGATAAATCATGGATTTTCCAGCTTTCGTGTTTTCATTGCTGATTCAATCGAAATCAAATATTTAGATAATTATAGCCGACGACTTCTGCTTAATTGGTCGTAGTCAACATTCTTGCTAAAGTTTCAATTTTATTTAGTAAATATGAACCAATATTTACTCTTAGAATGTGCCCGAACGTTCATGCTTCTTTTATCATCAGAAGTTTTAAGAATGCATTGAAAGACATTCCGAGATGAGCAACCGAAAGCTCTCGTTGGCGTCATCGCATTTTAAATTATGAATTTTATGATTTTCTTTTTTCTGAATTAAAGAATTTAAAGTCAATTAAATTAACAGCTTCACCATTATAACATCTTGGCGAATATAATCTTCGGCTTGCTCTCATGTTTCCTTCCTGAAAATATTCTGTGTCAGAACTTCAGACCGCCTGTGTCTCTACCTACGTATAATTCTCATCTCAGGTACATTCGTAATAGTTTAAATACAATCAAACGAGGTTTCTTCTTTCCGTTATCGATTTTCTATATTTTGAGACAACCGGTATATACATGCGAAAGTCGAGCAGTTACTTCCTCTATGCACGAAGACAATGGCCGACACTTGAAACTTATCTATCATAAAGGCAAACATGTAAATGAATAAGTCATTCAAAAAGATGCCTGCACTGGCTATTTCACACGAAGCTTCCGGTCACGGACCATTTCCTTCTAGTTGTGGAACAGAATCATGGCGATTAATGTTCTTGTTGGGCGCCGTTATAAATAGTAATGGCGAATTGCTTACACGCACGCCCGCTACGAATGAGCTGTGGACCTGATGACCGTCTCGATTTAGAAACACTTCCTCAAAATTTAATAAGTACTTTCGTAACCTTTTATTCCGCTGAATATATTTGTATAGTTGGGTGAATGTGAATATATACCTACGGATATATTTGTAAGCAAATGTAAGAATATACAGGAAAATATACACGTGTAAAAATCGAACAGATATCTGGAAATGCTATCTAAAAAGTGTGTATAAACAAGATAGATAGATAGATAGATAGATAGATAGATATGAACAGAAGGAGATAGATATATAAATAGATAGATATATAGATATGAACAGAAGGAGATAGATAGATAGATAGATAGATAGATAGATAGATAGATAGATAGATAGACTCCTAAATGACAATTTCTGCGACCACCTCATCCCAACATCTGGCCACCTAACTCCCCAGACTGCAGCCCCCTTAATGTGTCGGGCGCAGTTGAGCGAAAAACCATCAGAACTGAAGGCAAGGATTATGGTAGCATTCACCAACTTAAACAAGAAGACGGTCCAGAAGAGATGCAGGAGATTCTGAAGTCATCTGGAGGCCGCGGTTAAAGCCAATGGCGATTTTATTAAATAAATGTTAGTCTTTAGTATTTGTTATGGTCCGGTTCCTTGTACCACGGTGATAGTCCAAGGTAGAACCAATAAAGAAGAACTCGAATACGGATATGGAATAACACAGATATATTACAAACAGGAATATATACAGAGAAGTAGAAAGTGTTAGTACGAACAATCAGGTTTAGTAGCAATTGTCTGAATGCGACTCTGTTTCGGACTGCCTCTGACTCGACTGACTGACTCGCTCTGACTGACTGACAGACTCCTGACGGACAGACTCCTGACGGACAGACTCCTGACGGACTTCACTCCAGACTTCAGACTGAACTCCCTGCTCCCTCTTGAGGCGCAGTATTTATTACGTATGGAATAGTCCATTATGTTATTATGGGTAAGGTCCCATAACAGTATTTGAAAATATTTTTGTGTAATTTTGGTAAATATATCTGTTAAAATGAGAATATTATTTTGATTTTTGCGTAATTTAGACGACAATTTATCCATCGAACCCTTATTATAGGCTTACGATATATACCTTTTTATACATCAAGAGTAGTTTGGGGTGGGGAGGGGAAAGATATATGACAAAGTGGGAAAAGTTTTCGTGTGACGCGTTTCGGCCCTCATGTGACTAAACATGCACACGAACAAGCGAGGGTGGGAATTTTAAATTTAGAAAAGTGTTTTTTTGGCTATCTAGCCAATTTTATCTTGATTGACAGTAACTCTCTACCATGAGTAGCTCTTGGACTTTGTATTGGATGAACATTACACACACGCACACACACACACACATATATGTGTGTGTGTGTGTGTGTGTGTGTGTGTGTGTGTGTGTGTGTGTGTGTGTGTGTGTGTGTACATTGTTGTAGTATACCTACGGCCGATAATGGATATGTCCCCATTCACATTAATACAGTAGTAAATACTGTATGTTGGTCTGCAGTGGAAGATTCATTGTGGAATTCACTTGACTCAGTTCTAGCAGTTGACTACTTCTTCTACGCGCCGCTGGCGAAACTTATATTTGTTGTTCTTGTCCTAAGTATTATCAGAGGGATCAACGTATTTATTATAACAAAAGCATATATATTTTTTTACAGAATTTTTGCTGTAATATATATATATATATATATATATATATATATATATATATATATATATATATATATCGAGTTTTATTACGCAAAAATAGAAGGTCGCACTATACACTGGTAACTTTTTGGAAAAGGTTTAAAATCATGCATTTCCAGTAATCGGTTGCAACATGCACGAGTTTTTTGGGGTGAGGGGTTGTTTTGTTTTTTGTTTTTGTTTTTTTTTTTTTTTTTTTTTTTTTTGTTTTTTCATCTACCTGGTATTGGCTAACCGGAACCATTTATTTGCTATAAAATAATTTAAGTCGATCTGTACACGATTCATATATTTCGTGGCTTTGTAGAAATTATAAGAATAAATTGTCTTCTAATCATTTCACCCCAAGCAAGGCAATAAAGCCACTTAGACACAAGGAGTCACTGAGTGTGAGAGAATATAAGAAAAAGAAAACATTACTAAGGAGAGAAAACAATAAAAGAATAGGAATTAAGAAGGCGGAAGATAACGATGGACATTGACTGTACATTATTCAAGATCAAATTTGACTGGAAAGCAAAAAGCTAGACGAGAGTGAGAAGTACGAGAGAGGAAACTTTTGGCATAGAACTGTTAGCATAGACATTTCAACTGTAAAATGATGAGACCTTGCCGCCAATCTAGTACTGCGATTAAAATCATAAGCATAAGTCTATAATCTATATATAAGTCTATAGTCTCATAAGCATACATAAGTCTATGTACCAAAGAGGAAAACTTTTAATATATTTATAGAAATGGCAGAGAGGAGCTCGGTTACGCCAATGGGAAAGTGACTGAAGCCGAGATGCCAGGTCATGAAAAATAATATTGCAGATTTTTTTAATATTTTATCCAGAATCTTTAAATATATGTCCGAAGCACTAGACCAGACATGACAGCAATATTCAATGCATAAGCGAATGGTATAAATGTGTAAGTTAGATTCTGGAGTGAGAAATTAGCTAGCACGACATAATGAAACAACTTTACTAGCAGAAGACCTAGCAATTGATTCAATATAATCTTTCCACTTTGTGATAACGGGAAACGTTCGCCCGAGAAAGCGCAAGGAGTCCCTCTCCTGGAGTCTAGCATCTTTATATAAAGTATCTTTATCATTGTTGTTCTTTCATAAAATTTTGGATGATGTGTTCTTGATCCTTCACCAACAGAATCCCTTGTTTCATATATTTTATCTTATTTTTGCCTTTCCTCTAATTCTCAGAATTGAGAGGTCCCAACGACAGAATTTTATATTGCACTTTTAATATTTTCTAGTGTATATTTCTCTTTTTTTTTCTGGCCAATGCTTGATATTGTAAAAGTAAAAGGGCAGTCATATTTCCTCATTATGTACTTTAGAAACTTGAAAATGGCTTTTTCATTTTCCTTCAAATTTTCTATTGCCTCAAGTTTTTTCTTTATCTGAGAGGGGACTGTCTAGCGTTCATTGCCGTATAGTGGGATTGATATTACATTAGAGTTTAACAATCTTTGTTTTTAACGAAATTGTACTGTTTCTTATTACTTTGCTTAGCTTTTCGAAGATATCTTTTCTCTAATCCAATGTGTCTTCGGATTTCGGTGGCACATGTTCCGTTCCCTGTTAAAACAGTTTCTAGTTATTTAAACTTTAGTATTTGCTTGATTTTGCTGTCCCCAGTTCGTAGTTCGTATCTTGGGCTGTCCCTTTCTCTGACAATCATCGTTCAGCATTTTCTATGGTATAATATAATTTTGTTTCCTGTCACTTTCGTACTAAGAAATAAAAGTGTATTAAACTATGAAAATTACTAGACTTTTCTCTTCGCATTAATACCAATATATATGATATAAGTTGTGCTTCAAGATTTTATTTCAAATGTTCTTTGAATGTTTCTACTGTTTGCAACAATTATTGAATTTTTTTTATTAAAATGTTGGAACTGAGTTATCAAAGACAACAGTAGAAAACCGGAATTGGTTTAACAAGTTTATTACCTTTTGGTACAGGGAAACATAATGTAGAATAGAAACTAGGGAAGGAAATATTTAGCCGTGAATGGCTGTTTTCAGCAAAAGCTACTGCTGCTATTGCTACTCCTCTTTATGTAGGCGTATTTTTATATCTTTCGTCCGACGGCCGAGTCTAAATTTGTAAGGAAATATTCTCCCTCACAACATAAAATTATTTTTATGCAATAATTAAAAGTCAGTAAATCAAGACAAGGAGCCAGCCACGTTTTTCTTCTTTTATGTGTCGTGTCGCTTAAGGTCGTCAGAGATCATAGCTCTCCACAACATCCTATCCTTCGTAGCTCTGAGCAATAGTTGTCCCCTTACTATCTATCCAAATCCCTTTTCTACGATCTATTTACAGAAGATTGTAGGTTATGTGACGTCGTCCCCTGGTCGCAGCGCCAACTGTGACGTCCTATCCTGGTCTACCACGGAACCAACTGTGACGTCCTCGCCGCGGCGCCAGCTGTTCGCTCCTCGCTGCTCCGTTCGGGTGTCGCCGCTCCAAACGTGACGTCCGCCTGTCGCGTCAGTCGTGTTGTCTCGTCCTGTGACGACCAACTGGCTTGGTATCGGTCGCGGCATCCAAATATGACGTTCTAACCTTTTGGTGATTCGGGTGGGAATCTGATTAGATTTGATATCAGCCTCGTCGTTCCCAACTCGCTTCCAACGCCTGGTTACCAAAGTAACTGCATTGATCTCCAGTCTGCCTACCCACGTTGTGAATTGATCTTAGGCAGACGAGATCAATCAGTAGTTGGGGCCGTAATGCAAATCGGGTTCAACGGGGGTGACACCACACAAATATGCATAAAAGAAAATAAAATGAAAACTCAAAAGTTCAAGGTATCAAAGAAAAAGATAACAAACTTTATGTCTAGTTGTTCGATACATAGGACCGCGTCTATCTCCCGACCCGTTCTATGGATTGTGACACGTTGTTTTCCGTTAGGCGAGTTTTAACGCTTCAAGTTGTTTGCTCTTTAAGAAATTGGTTTTTCGGTGTGTCTTCGGACGAAAGTCGAAAAAAAACTTATTTTGGTGGTCTGGATCTAAGTCGCTCTTCAAAATAATTGTTCTTGGATTGAAGAGGAGTCCGGAATGTGCGTGAATCTTTCAAGTCAGCTATCTGCGAGGCGGAAGTCTCTCGAACCGAACTGGAACTCAACTCGAACTTAACTGCAACTCTTCTCGAACTGACTTCTGCTTGCTGCGGCTTCGCTTATATGGACGCCGACCAAAACCGGGGTGGGTTTGTCGGCGTCGGGGGTTCCTCGATAATTCTAAATACATATCCACCTCTTTTTATTTCTGGTTAGAAATTTCCCACTCTTTTCCATTTTTGGGAGCCTTTTTTTTACTCCCACCTTCTCACTATACTTCAGAGGGGCTGAACTGCCCTCCCCACTTCTTCGTAGCAGCTTCTCATACCTATCCTCTGGATGTTCGGCGACAACCTCCTTCGTGCGTCACGTGATCACCACTCGACCAATGGTGTCTTTGTCGGGCGTGGACGAATCCGCGGCTTTGTTTCAGGAAAAAAATATCTTGCTTAACTAAAAAAAAAATTATCTTTTCTTTTCCTTTTCTTCCTCTTAATCGCATTTATTATTTTCTCTAGCCGCAACGACGGTGGTCATAACTCTTGTTCTACACCTGGGCTTCGTCAGTTATCTTATCGCTAATTATCAGAATGGGTGGCCTTTTTAACACGGTCAGACGTCGCCCCAAAAAGAAAGATTTCTAAGTTCCCATTCATTTCCCTTCGGTACATATTTCTGATAACATAATTTTATTATCGCAGGCCAAAGATGTTCCGTCGAAAGAAATCGGTCAATGGACACATCGTGTGCGGCTTTTAATTTTTCATATCTATCCAATGCCCTTTGATCCACCTGTTTTCCGTCACTTATCGAAATAACATTTTCATTTGGATTTTTCTTTGGCCAGTCGGCCAGCAGTTTGTTTACGTATTCCAGATAACACAGCCGTCGCCAAAACACACCCGATTCCTTTATCCACTCAGAATTTCCCTGTCATTGTAATGACACTCTTTCGCCATTTGTTACTTATCAAAATATCCTTTAACCATTGTCTCTTAGCCGTGGTGTTCTGCTTATCATCCACGTTTTGGGTCTCGCCTTTTTTTTTCCTTCTTTTCTTTTTTTTCTTTTTCTGCCTCGGTAAATGGTGCCACAGTTATGATGTTTGATGTTTCCCTCCGCAGGCAGACCTTTGAGTGACAAATTTTTCAAGATTTCCTTCTTTATTACGGGCCCCAGAAATTTACACTGACTGTTTCTTAATTCTAACTAAAAGTGTCTTTTTTGTACGATTAATTTAAAAGCAAATAGAAATTATCAGAGACGAACTATCATAAGCATTTTGCTACACAGAGGACTCTTCAAAATAAGAAACTCCAATATACCAAGAAAAATTATATGAAAACAAAAATTGATAGGTAAAGCAGATGTTATGAAGAAAAATGTTAAACCATTTCACAAGTAAGCTTTCTCAAAATCAATATAAAACCGGAATGATAGAGCAGGACCAGTCATGCACTAGCAACTCTGCAAACTTCTTCGGTTCCATCTTGTAAACAAACGGTAACAGCACAAAGCAGATGCTTTCGTAGAAAATGAAATCATTAAGATATTCTGAAAATTTGTGATACAGGCTGAATATCCCATCCATGCGAAAAGAGATAGTAGACCTGAGTGGACAAACGGATAACTGGGTGAGGACTAAAGAAAATAGAAATTTGGGAAAAAGCCAGAGACTCTCATGAAGTTTAGAGTCGCGCTGGTGAACTTAGAACCACATCCAAAACACTAGAATCTAGACTTGATTAATTCAATCCGTGTACCGCTGAGACTATCCAGGCCATAAGAGTTACAGAGGTCTGAGAGGATGCTAGGGAAGGTACTGGAAATTTGAAGAGACCTACTATCATGCAATCACATGGTTGTGAATAGGAAAACGATGAAATACAATGCTGTTGATTTTTTGAAGGTGCAGGAGGAGGAAGAGGAGGGGGCCGAAAAATGAAGAATGCATGTTATCAAAAATAGACTTTTCATGAAATTTTCCGAAAATATTCTGGTGAAAAAAAAAATCTACATTTTTCAACAGCGCTAATGGAAACGAATATTTTTTTTAAAAGCGTTATATTTCATTTCGGTTCATTTCCGCTTTCAAATATGGTGGCTGTCATTGACAGTGAATGTCCTCCGTCATATTGAAAGATGGCCGACAGTCTTACATTAAGAAACTCTTTCACGGCAGCAAAGGAAGATAATACCTTCCCTCTCTGTCGCTGTGCCCACGATGCTGTCTAAGAATCAGATATGCTATACTAAATATCCTGCAAATTAAAAGAAAATAATTTTCCTCGACAGCGAGGAGGAACTTTACGTCTTTTTATAGCAAAACATTCGATTTCTCTTTCTCTGTCTTTTCCTTCTCCTTTTAACATATAATTTGCTACCGCATTTTGTTCTTTTTTTCATTTTTATTACTATCTGTTCTCTGCTTTCATTCATTTTCCTAACTTTTTTCTGATTCACTCAAATCTGATAGTATATCTAGATTTAAATATTTTATGCCAGAAACTAATGTATAACTAATAAATTATTCTAATACATATTAAAGGCTTACTGAGTATTTTTCTTAGCAAACATACATCCTTTTTATATTTTGTCTTTTTTCCCTTTCTGTTTTGCTTTCTGCGCGCATGCGTATGTGGGCATACGCGTCCACTTTTTCCTTTCTCTGTTCTTTCTTGCAAGCGTACTTGCTTTCTAATTTCCCAATATATTATACAAAAAAAAAAAGGAAGAGAAATATTCAACCATATGTAATGACCATATTACTTAACAGAGAACCGCGTTTACATCAGCTCTTCTCAATTTGGATATTTTCTCTAACTTTTAGACAGACGTTTTTTTTCTTCATTTTCTTCATTTATTTTTATTTTCTTTCCGTCTTATTCTTTTTCATTACTGTTTTTCTTTCTATTCATTTCACACATTTTGGTATTTAACGTAAACATTCAACCTTAAATAATGACACCTGTGTTCATAACAGAAGGACAATGTTCTTCAACACTAGTAATAATAATAATAATAATAATAATAATAATAATAATAATAATAATAATACACTCAGATAAGAGCGCGATATAAGAAAAGAAAAAAAATACTGTCTTTATATTGTTCAACAATATTTCGTAGTATGTCTGTCGTCTTCAAGTTATGTTTAAAAATTGCATACAAGTATAAAAATCTGTAAAAAAATTACAATTCTTTGTACAGACGTCGCTTGTCTTGAGAAAAATTGTTGTACTGGTAATCAACGCGACAAAATGAATGAAACGCAACCAGCGTGAATAGCCTGCAACTGAATCGTTATGTCCTGTTTTCTTAATACTTATTCTTTTATTTGTTGTCCTCTCTCCTTAATAGTAGTTTTTTTCATATTCCCTAACATTCAGTGACCGCTTGCGTCCTAGTAACCTTATTGCCCTGCTTGGGGTGAATGATTAAAAAACAAAAAATAACATGATAGCGTTTGTGCTCCTTGAAATTTTCCGTTAGTTGACTAGTTTAGTATAAATCCTATGGAACTCTCCTGTGATTCTGTGCATTCCCCCTGGATAGGACGTTAATTGTTTATATATGTAACTATCCTTTTAAGGGTCGCAAGGTCGGTGGACTTTTTTTCAGAATATGAACCTTAATATTAACCGAAATTACAGACGTTTGTAATAAAATGTACGACAAGCATCGTTAAAGTCATATTGTTGTGTCTAGCATCATATTTGTGGCTATTAAATCTTTTGTTTAATTCTTCCGTTGTGCAACCCACATTATTAATCAAGCTAATGTGTTTGTAGCAATAGTAGCACTAGTAATGTCATAATAATAATAATAATAATAATAAATAAATAAATAGTAGTACCCGTAAAAAATGTCATGTTTTTCAATTTTAATTTTCTAAATGTATCATAATATTTAATGTATACTGTTGTTATGAATAATCAAGAGTGGTCTACCCTTGCTTTGTTACTCTCCTCTTTGGGAGAGTTATTTCTATTTACTGGGACTATAAAAGGTCACTATACGCGAACCTTGTCTTCTCAGTTGAATAAAGCTTTCTTAAAGCCTACGCCTGTGTACTTTTGTCATTACAACTGTTATAATACTCGTATCAACTTGTAGTTCGGGTTAATAATATTCCAAAGGAAAACACTGGAACCCAAGATTAGTGAAAATACCGTTTAATCACGTGGATTAATATTAAAATACCAGCGAATATCGTAGTTAATGTGACACTGTTTGCGATTAATGTGTGACTCCCTTGTGTCCAGCTTGCTACTAATTTCATTGTCAGTGGAAGAGTCCATGGTCATCATTTTAGCTAAGGTCAGTTGTCTTTCTACACAACAAATATCTAAGCTCATTTCTAATTCCACTACTACAAAACAGACATGAAAATTCCCGCATTTCATCGTTAAATATTTGAACTTAACAACTTTAACCAAATATTGCAATAGCAATCATAAGTATGAAAGCGAGTCGCCATTTAAAGATTACAAATTGACAAGTTTCTTATCTCACTGAAGCAGACACAGGAGAGCGTTATCACCACCTCTAACTTCTATTTATCTCTCTTTCTTTCGTTTTTTTTTTTTTTTTCCCCCACTAAAATCAAACAGCGTCTCTAATGTATTTTCCGTTTTTCCTTGTGATCAAAAAGGAATAGTACATTATTCATAAGGTTTGGGCAGTGGGGTAACTTAACTAAGGAGCAAGGGAACAAACCGAATTATAATATGATAATATTGATATTAAATTCTTTGGTGCGACACCAAACATGGCTTCCAGGTCTTCTGATCTTATGTGTACCTTAATATTTTAGTAACAAAAAGGAGAAAACTTTTTAAAGAATATCAAAGAATCAATAAATATAAAAATCTGGAACTAGAAGTAGAAAAGTATCACAGTAATAAAAACAATCTGTATGATAGTAATAAAAAGTGTAAATAATAATGCAATTAGTTATAAATTCATTAAATAAAATTATAATTATATTTATTATTAAGTACTACAAAGAAAGAATACTATGTTACTTCATTGTGTAGTGTCTCTTGTTTTCTTAAAATGCAATCGTTATACTCGACGGAAGACATGCCCCAATATTCTTAATTTTTTTTAAGCGTTTCACCCCAAGCAAGGCGAGAAGCCACTAGTACGCAAGGGGTAACAGAAAATTTGGAGCAAGATCAGATAGGAGTGATAGAAGAAAGGATGAGGAGAAGGGCAGTGGATAGATCAAGGCAACTGGAGATGTCGATTGACATTACATTTGAATAGCTGGAGATTATAACTCTCAGGGAAACTGGAATAGGGAAGGGAGTTCCACATGCGAGAGGTGCGAGACATGAAGCTATTGGAGTAGAAGAGACGGCTACATTTAGGAGTTTTGACAGTGAAAGGGTGAGAGCGGGATGCCAGCCTCGTAGGGCGCTTGAACTCATGAAGTCTGGGAACCAAGGAATGCAGCTCCTCGGAGCAATTGCCATGAAATTATTTGTAAAACAGACAGAGGGAGGCGACGGCGCGAATGTGAGAAAGTGACTGTAGACGAGATGCCAGAGCAGGGCCAATTATATTGCATATCCGCCTCTGGAGCCTATCAAGAACCTCGAGGCAAACAGAAGGACCTCCAGACCCTATATGACAGCAATACTCCATGCAAGGGCGAATTATTGATTTGTAGACCTGGAGGATCGATTCCGGGGAGAAAAATTTTCTGGTGCGGCACAGGGAGCCAACTTTCCTTGCGGTGGACGAAGCAATTGACTCAATGTATTTGTTCCATCTCAGGTCAGCAGTCAACGTGAGACCGAGCAGCCGCAGAGAGGTGCTCTCGAGAAGTTGAGCGTCAGACATTCTAATGGAGGGCAGGGAAGGATCTCTGTGGTGATTAATAGAGAGCAGTTTTGTCTTAGAAGCGTTGAAGTTGACCAGCCAATTCCTGCCCCAGTTCACAACCGATTGCAGGTCCTTTTCTAGACGCACGGCCAGGTTAGTTTTGTCAGTGACACTAGATTTGTTTTTGAAGCTACTTTATCATTATCTGTCTATATTTCTGAAATGAGGTATTATGTTCACTATTTACATTATTCGGACTATTGTCTTCATCTTTTTCGCCATGTTTATCACAACGTTTCGGCCGTTGTACGCTCCGGCCTTCTTCAGGTGGTTGGAATGTCGAACTGAACACTTTATTTCGCTCACTGGGGTAGACTGTTCTAGTTCTACGTGCCATGTCTAATGGATGTCAGTTATCTCCTGTTAATTCCCCTCTCAAAGTTCTCCAACGCCTTAACCAGGTATTGAACTCACACTCTTTGTGTCTTGTCACTGTATCTAACTAACGCCTTTATCCACTGTGCCATGTGTCCTTCGTCATGTTTATAATTAAGGTGCGTCTATATAATATTCCTACCTATATGTGATCAGTCAATAATATTCGCATTTTATTCAACATTTATTGCTAAGTCTCAAAATTCTCAATGAACTCAAATTTAAAAAAAAAATACATTAAAAAATAGATGCCCTTTAGTCGAGAAAACGGTGTTTTAAATATTTTCAATAATTCATAAAAAAAAACATCCAAGAGGAAATTTTGAAAATTCATGTTAGGGCGTTATCAATAGTATTCGTGATTTTCAAAATGGTGTAAAATGCTTCGAGTAATGGCAGTACAATATCAGTTTTGAATCTACCATCTCACATTCTTCAGACAAACGACACCTATATTTCAGTTTTCAGTTTCAGTTTTATTTCAGAGAATGATCTAAAATGCTTCCAAGAGATCTTAAGTCAAATTTTGGTATTTACCACAATCGCCCTCATTTATTTTCTTTTCCCTTTACTTTCAAATGACAAGTAAAGGGGTGGGTTTTAATAAACATTTTATAAAGGGGAAAGGTTAATAAAAGGAAGTTTGGGAAAATAAAAACGTCTAATAAACTGAACAGGATCATTAAATGGCTTTAGAGTAAAAATAAGTCTTTCAAACTCTAACAAGACTTTGAAGAAATAAAAATAAATGTCCACGTTTTAGTAAAATACTTCAACTAAATCGAGAATATTTTTATGAAGTTTTTGTCATTGTTACAGTATAAATGTCCATAAAAAAATTAAAAAAAAAAAAAAGATAAATGAGCTAGTGGGCTCTGATAATCTACTGGAAGCTGGAAATTTTCCAAAAATAACAAGTGGAGAGTGAAATTTAATTTGACACCGGGAGTGGCCACCTCCCAGTAAAGCAAACAGAGATTCCAAATTCTCGAAGCACTTACTATAAAAATTCTAAAAGAAGAAAGAAAAAAGAACGACATTACATAATATATATCTCCTCTGACCGGGCTCTAACAGCTCAATATGGAAATAACTGAACAGCATCAATGTATCAAAAGCTTCTTTTTTTTTTAAGCGTTTCACCCCTAGCAAGGCGAGAAGCCACTAGGACGCAAGGGGTTACAGAAAATTTGGAGCAAGATCAGATAGGAGTGATAGAAGAAAGGATAAGGAGAAGGATAGTGGATAGATCAAGGCAACTGGAGATGTCGATTGACATTACATTTGAATAGCTGGAGATTATAGCTCTCAGGGAAACTGGAATAGGAAAGGGAGTTCCACAGGCGAGAGGTGCGAGACATGAAGTTATTAGGAGTAGAAGAGATGGCTACATTTAGGGGTTTCGACAGTGAAAGGGTGAGAGCGGGATGCCAACCTCGTAGGGCGCTTGAACTCATGAAGTATAGTTTTGTCCTTACCACTGTGCTTTCTCTAGTCATGATAAATGGTTCAGCTCTCAACAAGGCTTCATGATGTGAGACCTGAAGATCACTCGAAATTTCAAGTGTAACTCATATAAAGAAATCCATTGATAATGATGCTGGAAAAAATGATTCGATCATTCTTCTTCATTTGACTTCGCGAACGAAGATAAAATAAGGTGGCTGTCCACGTCTGCTGCAGCCTCACTGAGGGCCGATCTGTCCAATGCGGTACGGGCAAATACATCCACAATGGTTGTAAGGGTTGTTGTTGGGGTCTCCTTCCCAAGCGGATAACTTTTTAAAAAGTCACCCCTTGAAAAATCCACCATAGTGAACTTCGAAGATTCACCGAAAAGCTAATGTTCAAACTCTTCGACTATGAGTGGTGATGCGAGATGCAGTAAAAAAAGATTTTAAATTGTGGTTGGCATGGTTTTGACTCTTTATCCTCTTCTCCATCAAGTCAGTTAATTCTATTTCTTCCAGGAAGTATCTGGCACCTTCTGCCATGCAATACTTCCCAATAGTCAACTAAGGTAAAATGAGCTCCTTTCCTTAGTTTCAACAGTAGATGGGACTGATTTAAAAACCTTGTAGCACTTCCACACATATCCATCCAGTTATGTCCAATTCGTAAATGTATTATATGATTCAGATTTTCATTCAAATAAATGATTTGTTCTTCATCCAGTCATTCACATGACAACCCTCCAAGTAATAGCTTCACAACCTCCGTGAACGTAGATCTATCCATCTACAGTGTTCCGGATACCTGACTTAAAAAATTAAAACCAGTATAGAAAAAGAGCTATTGAAACTTAAAGTTGCTTGTACCAAAATATTTATGTTCAAAACAGCAAACCCGATTATTCTTGTGTAAAGAATAACGAACCCAGTCACTTTCTTGTAAAGAAAAGCAAACCCTGCCTTGAGTGGCTTCGCTAATCTAGACAAGATTCAAAGATTTCAGAACAACCTGTCTTGATAGATTTATTTCTAAGGAGTCTTAAATAATCGTCTTGTGCCTTAAAACTCACAGCATTTACAAACATCAAATGACATTTCATAATACAAACACGTAACAGAAAATTATTGATTCGTTTTTACACGTGAAAATTACAAATAAGGCAGTTTACGCCACTTCTATGGGCTCGAATTATACCCATTTCCTCCATGTTTCAAATATAAGAAGGAAATTATACTCGGTTTCTTTCTAAGAACTGCCACTTTATAGAACAGATTCCCACTGTATTTGTTGTATTTCAAAACTAATATAAATTAACTAGAAGTAGTTTTTTTTTTAGTTTTTTTTTTTGCTAAAATAGCTGATAGCACCCTTTTCAGTCGTTTTTCATAGTAATTCTCTTTGTTAAAAATCTTCGAAAGATAAAATATACTTTTCTGAAACTTTAGTTGGGAAATAATAACTGATTTGAAGTATAATTGATTTGATTGAAGACAAATATTATTTACTTTAAGTTTAAAATATCGCAGAAATTCATTTTTTTTTTTACCTGACAGTAGCTATGTATTTAAGGTGTGGACGTGGTGACAGCGCTATGACAGATCTAATGTACTTCTATGGGGACTTTATCTTTAAAACATAATTGAAGAAAATGATATGAGTGCCTTTTTTATGTAATGTTTTAATACCCAGTAATTTTTTAAAACTACGAAAATATTCTCCGTAATCTAATGCTTTACTGAATTTTAGAAACTTTGACTTTAAATCACACCAGTCATCGCTCTTATTTTCTGATAATGTCATGTATATGCATCCATATTTCAAGATTATATACATGCAAAAAATTCAAAATTCTTTTAAAAATATTGGTGTATAATGTTTTATACTAAGCTTTTCCATTCATGATTAGTAAATATAGTTTTTACTTAATAATAATAATAATAATAATAATAATAATAATAATAATATCATCTAAAACGGTGAAATAAATACATAATTTTAAAAGATTTAAAACACAATAAATTATTCTAATTAATTTTTCTAAAAATAGAAAACAATTTTTGTAAAATTCATTATTCATCAAAAAAAATTTCTTAAAATGATAGTGTCCTTAATATATCTTATTCATAAAAGCTTTTCTAATTAAATACTGTCATAGATTTATTGAATATTTTATTTTACGATTCAGAGCAGATTTTCGGTAAATGGTGTTCTGTTTGCCAAAAACAAATTGATTATTTAAATTTCCCAAGAATCCTGCCTTTAATTAATATATATATGAAGAGAGTGGAATTTTAATTTCTCGAAACTTCATAAAATTAAGTAAGTGTGAATAACAGATGTAAAAAAATTATTTTTACCAATATTTTTCTAAAAAAATACAAAATAATTTAATTCATTCGTGAATAATTCCTGAAAATATCTTTAAAATCTAACAATTATTTGATTTTTGCAAGAATTTCCAAAACAACGTGTTTTTCACCACAAAAAGACGCTAAATTTCCCATACTAATCTTTGGCCCACCCACGGATACAAGAAAAACAAGATTTTTAAACGAAATTTCGAACGTGCTAGAAAGAATTCCAAAAATTTAATAAAATAACCAAAAAATGCTTTGGTCTTTCCTCTTAATAATAGCGTAAACATTTTGACGATAAACTTTGTTTTTATCAAGTTTGGAGCATCTTTCATCAGAGTATGCACGTTTTTAGCGAATTTTTGGAAGTACCTGGAGTTAATACTTTTCGAAGTGAAGATGTGCACGTGATAGATTCGATAAAAATTTACAATCGAGTCGCTGATTCCTCTTTCCGCGCCGATAACCGTTATGTTACCTGCATTTCAATCTTCTTTTATGTGCTTTCCTTTCAAGACGTGTGCGATCATAGCTCTCCACAACTTCCTATCCATTGTTGCTGTTACCAATTTTTTTTTTGTTTGTTTGTTTTACTATCCACCGCCCCTCTTCTGCCAAGCTAAGATGAGTAAATAACTTTTTCCAAATATCCTTTTACGATTTCCTGGGTTTTTTTTTTCATTTCCAGTTCATAATTTAATCATTTTTAATCATTTTCGTTCTATCTATCTATCTATCTATTTGTTTGACCGTCTGTCTGTTCTTATCTATCTCATTCTGTTTATATCTATCTATTTATCTGTCTGTCTCTCTCTCTGCCTGTCTCTCTCTCTCTCTCTCTCTCTCTCTCTCTCTCTCTCTCTCTCTATCTATCTATCTATCTATCTATGTCAGTCTGTTCACATCTATCTATCTCAGTCTGTTCAAATCTATATATCTATCTATCTACCTGTCGGATGTCTATCCATTTGTCTGCTTATCTCAGTCTGTTCGTATCTATCTATCTATCTATCTATCTATCTATTTTTCTGTTACTTCGTATCTATCTCATTCTTTTCGTATCTAGCTGTCTGTCGCTTCGTACCTATCTATCTATCTATCTATCTGTTCGTATCTATCTGTCTGTATGTCTGTTCTTACTTATCTATTTACATATCTACGTGTACACACACACACATATATATATATATATATATATATATATATATATATATATATATATATATATATATATATATCATTCTTTTCTGTCGTCTCCATTAACTGATAGTTTGTTTTTTTTTCTTTAAAAATTACCCTCCAACTAAATACTCAGTCTATCATTCAACTACTCCTAAAATAATTTAACTCGTAACTAATATTATATTGTCTGCTTGCTTCTTTTTAATGAACTCGATAATGAAATGAAAAAAAAATTGTTGCAAAAAACATCGAAAAGGCCTTCTGACGATGTCACCTCATTTACTAATAATGTTTTCAAATTCTTTTTAATATCTTTTTTTCCATTCCGGCAATTTAACTGCTTCTTTTAATAATTACAAATTCATCATTTCAAAACGCCGTTTATCCTGTTTTGAAATTTTGGATTATTAAATAATTTAAGATTATTAAATCTAAAAGAGAAATTAGAAATTAACCATGCGTAAAAAAGAAAACGAATTTGAAATAATCCGCGGCCATTTTCAACAAGTGTGCAGACATGTCTGTTTTCTTTCAATGTCTGTAATCGATGAAAGGTACGTTTCTATTTCAAGAATTCAACAGATTGCATGACGTTTATGTGTATCTGTAGTTATTAACTTCTTTTCAATGGAAGATTGTATTCCATCAGTCCTCTTAATAAAGATTCTGTTCCCGTTATAAAAATAGACATTCAAAAAACTGGTTTATAAAATTCGACATTTCGAAATTTGCTGCTACTCTCAATATTTCTGCATGGATTGTCTGTCGAGAACAAATTGTATATATTTATGGATATATATTACAGACGTTCCTCGTTAATCAGTTAGAGACCCGACCGCGATAAGTGAATTTCCGCAAAGTCTGATTCTTTATTTATAAATCAAATATTTTCGTAGTTAGAGAATAAAAACATTATATGACATTATAAGAGCTCTCTAGGCATAAAATAACACCCCTGTATCTACCTTTATACTTATATTACACAATATATTTGGCAAAATAAGAGAAACTAAGACATATTAAAACTTACAAATATATTATTATTATTGTACTTTAAAATCACGCACAAAGTTCTTACGTGAACATCGCTTCATAATCCAACAAGTTGCATTATTTTCCTAGGTTAGTGTAAACCTCGGAAAATAATTGTTCGATGATGAATCGATGAAGAGATGTACTGCACAACAAAGGTTAAAGCACGACTTTAGTAGAAGAGTCTTCAAGTGGTGCGTCGTGTTCTTCTGCTGAAGACATACTAGTCCTAGGCGGTGGGTATCTGATTGCGCGGCTGGAAAGCATTGTAATAAGCAGTTGCTGGCGCTGTCTTTTCATCTGCGTGGTGAGGCTTCTGTAGGGTAACCATCGCTCCATCAAGTGCATTTCGGAACCGAAAAAAAAACCGCGATAGAGTGAAGACGTGAAAGTTGAAGCGCGAAGTGGCGAGGGACGACTGTATGTCAGATTTTATTAGCATTAAAATTGACATTACTCTGCCGACGATTTTAAATCTTTCCGAATGTACTTTTAGAATTGTGTTTCCGGTTCCTTCTAAAAAAAATTTCATTCTCTTTCACCCACAGTAGCCGCTGGCATCTTAATGGGGTTATCACCTTGCTTGGGGCGAAATAATTTTAAAAAAAAAAAGTAAACAAAATTTTCGAACCTGCGTAATTTCAGTAAACGGTTTGCGCGAACCGTTGAGTGTGCTATCACTAAATATATACCTCTCTCTCTCTCTCTCTCTCTCTCTCTCTCTCTCTCACACACACACACACACACACACACACACACACACACACACTTCTTTTTATATTTTTTTATAGTAAGATTTATCCTGTACAGGGGCTACTCAAGGTACAGGGTTAAACACAGAATCAGAAAAAGATATCTGAAACATCTTGCACATATAATCAGAAATGAGGGCTTGGTAAATTTGACACTCACAGGACAAATCGAAGGGGCAAAGAAAGGCACGGAACCACTCACCTGATGAAATTATGAAAATGTCTAGCTGAACGAGGGAATGGGAATTTCGGCAAAGTGTCAAACGTTGCTTAGGGCTACAAAGAGCAGGACGTTGTGGAGAACCATGATAAACCACATCCTGAATTTGATTGTGAATAAATTCACTTGCATAATAAAACCTGACATAAAATCTGAAGGAGATTAAACACAATAGAAAAACGCCATTGCTTATTGCATAAATGTAGTTTATATATATAAACTATATATATGTGTATATCTACAGGTCAGATCGAGATCTTTCCAGAAGTATGCCCGTGTATGATCAACAAGTCTTATGCCTGTACATATATAAAACACAATGAACGCATATATATATATATATATATATATATATATATATATATATATATATATATATATATATATATATAATATGTGGAAATATAGAGAAAATAGGAAGAAACTGGTTAGGTAAATAATCCAAAGTTCCTTAGTATTTTAGTTATTATTTTTTTTAAAAATAGTGCTCGATACAAAAGTAGAGCATAAATATAATTATTTATTTAAAAATATGATTCCAACTCGCGACATAAGAGGTCTCATGTTTCAAAACAAGAGCCGAAAACTTCAATATAATTATTTGAATAAAATTGAGTTAAAGTAAGCTCTGTTCCATCATCAAGGGAATTTTTTTTTGGAATAACGTATTTCTGAAATTTACGTGTTTTAATAATTGAAATCAAAATTTCCATGGTAACAGCTAGGGCGAATTGTTTAAATTGGGTAGGCGTGTGTCGGGTGTTAATAATAAGTATCAGTATAGAGTTACTTTCATAGATGTCAAGTCAGGGAAAGGTGGGGGGGTGTCTAAATTTGAAACGGAAGATGTATTAACCCTAGTCTGGTATGCGTGTCTATGGAGATTTATTTATTTTTTTTATTTTATTTTTTTATGAAAGGGATTTCTGCATATAAAAAGAAACTGTCGTAACGTTTGTTTTTTGACTTCATAAAGGGGTTATATTTTTTGTAGGGTATTTAAACTATTTATTTGGGCTATGGATTATGAAAGTTATTATATTGTATGCTTGTTCTTAGCTAATTATTCAAACCATGAATCTGATGATTGGGCTATGGATTAATCAAGTTATTATATTGTATGCTTGTTTTTAGCTAATTATTCAAACCATGAATCTGATGATGTCGACAAAAAACCGTTAACTCATGTCTATTGTTTTATAGATTATTATTATTTAGAAGCTTAATAATGTGCAATTTCTCATGGAGGCACAAAGGGCATGGGTCATCCCAAGTTTTACATGTTCTAGCCCTGTTTATAATTTTCCATTTTACTTTAGGTGTCCTATTTGTTTCCTTCAGATGCCAAAAATATTTAGATAGGGAAGTCTGATTTCTTTTATTTATATTATTGAAAGAACACTTATGCTGCCTCCATCTATCTTTAAAATCATTCTTCGTGGACCCAATGTATATCATATTAGTGCTAGGACACTCAGTGGATGATATAGTACATTGGTATACCACAGATTTAATGCAGCATTTATTTTCTAATGGGCAGTCTTCTAGGTTTCTACAATTACACAATTTTTCCCTTTTATTGTCTGATTTAAGTGCAGGGTTTTTATTAATACTATTCAAGATCTTATTATTGTGTTTTTTTATTATACGTTCAAGATTTTCAGAGCAGTTGTAACTCAATTTTAGGGTGTTCTTATTGAATATATTACTAAGCTTACTATTAGTGGGGAAGTGTTTATCAATTAGAGCTAAGAATTTCTATCCTAGTTTCTCTTCTAATTTGAAAAGGGTAAACTTCCTCGACGTAACTCTAGACTTACCAGGCAACACATACCAACCTTATAGAAAACCAAATACTAACCCTTTATATATACACCCGAAGACAAACCACCCTCCATCCATAATTAAACATATACCCTCATCAATAGAAAATAGAATTAGCATTAACTCCGCTATCAAGGAAATATTCCAACAACACAATGGCTTCTATAACACTGCCCTAAAAAATAGTGGTTATAAAAATGCTTATTTTAACGATTGTAGGCGCGCCATAAAAATATCCCTCACTGGGAACTAACTAAAGGGTGACCGCTAACATTAGCCTTGAAATAGATACCCTACTCAACCTTACCAAAACCTCTTAGAAGATGATGAATCTATTGATAAGAATTAACTCTCTGACCACTTAACGAAGGAAAATAGTCTAGCCACTCCCACAATAACGAATTCTGTAACGGACCGGGCCTAAAAATACACGTAAACCGACAGAGAGCTTATTCCTAAAATTTCGCTTATATAATTATTTAGATATTTCGTCTCTCGTTTTTGAAACATGAGAACTCTTATGTAGCGAAGGAATCATATTTTAAACAAAAATATTATTATAATATATTATATATATATATATATATATATATATATATATATATATATATATATATATATATCACACACACACACACACATACTACGAAAAAAAAAAACTTGTACCTATTATAAGTAAGTATAAAAAACTTGTACCTATTATAAGTAAGTATAAAAAAACTTGTACCTATTATAAGTAGCTATAAAAAAAATCGAGAATTATAATCAGTCAGTTGCTGATACACACTGACAAGTGGATGGATGACTCTGTCTATGAAACTCTGGAGTCGGATGCTGATGGTAACATCAATCAGCTAAGTGACAAACCTTTTATTTACATTAATTCTGTGTGTGTGTGTGTGTGTGTGTGTGTGTGTGTGTGTGTGTGTGTGTGTGTGTGTGTGTGTGTCCAGATAAAAGTTGTTAAATTCAGCCGACAAGGTCCGTATAATTTTTATTGTATTTTCCCGTATACTGCTTGCAATATTAAATAGTTGCTGACATCCCTTTTGATATTTCAATACTTGTTAGAGTTATTTGTTGAATCTTTCATTAATGAAGCAATCATTATTTGAAATATTATATTAAAGATTTCTTGAAAAAAAGATTGATCAACTGTCGCTTTCCACAATTATCAACCATTCGTTGACTCACATGATAGAAAATGTGTTTCATATTCTCCTTGTTATTATTATAGAACAGGTGTCATTCACGTCAAATCTCCGTCATACTCCAGAACTGTGTTTAGTCTTCGATTGTTTTTGTTGTAATTCTCTCATCTGGATGGTTTTTCATTCTTATTCAGATTTCTAATCGTTCCCAACTTTCCGTAATGTCCTTTGAGAATCTTCCAAGTGCTCCTAGAATAGGTATCCCCACTAATTCGGTATACGTAAGGTTTAAAATGAATTTTTAAAAATGAAAAACTTCCTTGAAGCTTTCATTTTAGCTTTAATTGAAGGCTAAAGATTTTAAAATTTACTATTTCCACTAAGCAAAATACTCTGCGGTGTATTTCAAACAGAAATTATATTGATCAGAATCGATTTTTTTTCTGTAAAATCGATAAGAAACGGACATTTTTGACATATTTGTAAACAAAAGTTAATTCTCGGTTTTAACACTACTGCAAAATAAAATATATATTTCTGAAACGCCATTTGAGGAAAATTAGCAAATTTAAAGTTAGATTAATCTGATTTAAAACAAATATTACACACTTATAGCATTGGATGTTGTATACAAACATTTCTTAACTACGGAGTCTTGTTTTATTTGACGTGTTAATCGATTTATTGACAGCCGAACGTGTTCATAGTTAAGTATGGTGGAGCAGACGAAAAAGTTCATATGAGAGGATTTTTCCCGTAAGTGAGGTGGGGACAAACCTTAAAACACTTCACCTTTTAATGATAATATTATGGATTTGATCATCCATACTTTCAAATTCTGTACGTATATCACACATACAAAAACAAATCGAAATTCTTTTAAAAATATTCGGGGTCGTCAGATTGTAACAATCTATATAAAATGCTAAATATAGTTTAACTTAACAATAATTTGTAAGAGTTATCTCATTAAAAATGAATTTGAAAAGATTTTAAAACTTTATAAATTATTCAATTTAAAATTGTAAAAAATGAAAACAAATCTTGTAAAAATTCATTTTTCATCGAATTTTTTTTCTTCACACAATATCGTCTTTAATAAATATTATTCATAAAAGCAATTAAAAGCTTCTCTAATTAATGTCTAATTAACTAGTGTTTTAGTTTTATTACGTTTTTTTTTATTCAGAACAGATTTTCGATAAGACGGGGTCCGATTTTGAAAAGAAAATAGGTTATATAAATTCTTCAAAGAATTCTTCTTTAAACTAATATAGTCACTAAAAATTATCACTTTGAATTTCTCAAGTTTTCATAAAATTAAGTCAGGGGAGCATAACATATGTAAAAAAAAATATTTCTAAGATTTTATTAAAAAAATTTCAAAAATAATTTAATTCGTTTGTCCTGGAAATTTCATTAAAATCCAACAATTATTTGATTTTTGTAAGAATTTCCAAATTCATGTGTTGGTCACCGCAAAAAAAAGAGGCTAAAATTTGCTAGTACAACCGATGACGCAAGAAAAATAAGATATTTAATCAAAATTTCGAATGTTCTAAAATGGAATAAAAAATTTAATTAAACATTCAAAAAATATTCTGATCCTTCCTCTTAATAATAACATAAAAATTTTGACGATAAAATTGTTTTCATTACGTTTGAAGCATATATTCATCGCGGCATGCTAATCTTTTAGCGTTTTCGTGGAGGTACCAATCCTAGAATCATCGACTGTTCCCCTTCAAGAGCTTTAATTCTTTGCTCAGTGTCTCGTTCTGGGAGCCCCAAACTTGTATGATTTTACCAAACTAAGCTAGATTTTATTAAATATTTAAGGTCACCTCGGCGTAGACTAATGCTTAAGAACTAATCATTTAGATCTTTATTGTCCAATAGTGGGTTCTTCATATCTGTAACCATGTGCCTAAAATAATTGAAGCCGCTTTGGTGTGTAGTAATGGATAGCTTGCTAAGCTAGGTTGATCATTACTGAGTAGCGAGTTCGATCCTCAATGGGTGTCCTATAGTTGTCGCATTGTGTCAAACTAAGATTAGGGAATAATTGTCACTTCGAAGCCTCTTTATGGGGCCCGATGTAAAGATGAACCAAATTCTAATACCAGAGACATCCACTGAGACATTTCCTTTTATTTTGCACCTGTGTGGGATCAGAGTCAATCCCAGAAGTGTCCAAAAAAGGAAATATGCGGAGGGAACTATGCAATTTCTAACAACATCCAAGACAAGAGATCACAAAGTTACAAGAGTTCAGTCAAAACAAGAGATCACAAGTCTCCTCCTTGTGACCTTGTGACCTCTAACCATTTTTATTTTTCTGTTTTTACTCTTTCAAATTCACTCTCTGATTTCTTGGGACAATTACATCCCGAGCTGACAAAACTGCTTTTTGGACAATGAATAGCCGGGTTTGGATGTCCCCCCCCCACCTTCACTCAGTTGTACAGAATTTTAATTTTCATTCTCTAGACTCGCTCCTACTTGGTGATTTTACTATTAATAAAATTCCAGACATTTGCACAATTCCCGGTTGATAAACGATCCTGTCCAGTCATACATCTTGAGGTTATTCGTTTCATTATTTTATTGTTTATCAGTTTTATCTATTATTGATTCCTTTGTAAAGTCTAATGAGAACACGATACTAAATTACGCATAGGTAAAATTATTCTTTATTCACCCCCGAATATCATCAATTAATATCGGCGAGTGGGTATGTGGATTTGAGGACGTTCTGTAAACATGGAACTCTTTCTCGCGAGGATATGAGTCTTTTTTAAAAACCAATAAGTGCGTTATCATTATTATACATTTTGTAACGTTATCACTCATACCTTAAATTATTAACGACGTGTGGGTGTGTGGATTTGGAAGTTGACTTCGAACATGGATTCTTCTTCTAATGAGGATATAAGAGACGATCCTCTCCTTCTCTCTCGGTTAGAGTGCTTATATATCTTCTCGTCATCCGGAGATTTCACATGTGTATATCCTAAGTACATCCGGGTCGACCACATGTTTACATGTTGGGTGCAACCACTGACTTCCAAGGAGAGTACGAGTCTGCACCTGGTGGCTATACGACACCTTCCCATTCAACCTGCTAATGCAACCGACTAAATCACTTAGGCAAAATTATTGTATATTCGCCTCTGGATTTCGTCAATTGATAAGGGTGTGTGAATCCTTCTTCTCACGAGGATATAAGAAACATGCGTC
This sequence comes from Acanthosepion pharaonis, assembly GCA_903632075.3. Lineage (NCBI taxonomy): Eukaryota > Metazoa > Mollusca > Cephalopoda > Sepiida > Sepiidae > Acanthosepion > Acanthosepion pharaonis. Next base: position 1,746,494 of record CAHIKZ030000824.1, on the reverse strand, counting down.
TTCCTCCCTCTCGGTTATCCTAAGCGCAGCCAGGTCGACCGCCTGTTTACATGGCGGGTTCAGCCACTGAGATTAAGTGACGGGGCAATTCTGAACCTGGTGGCTATGTTGTTATTTTCCAATTCAACCTGCTAATGCAACCGGCTTTTCTGAAGCTATGCGGTAACACTGACTACAAAGTCCATTTTAGTATAATCTTGAATGGGCCTAGTACATCACAGAATAAGACGTAAATCTTATACTAAAGTATGCGAGGGGTAAATCGTCTAAATTATGCAAAAATTAAAATAACACTGACATCTGATTTTAACAGATATATTTACCAAAATTATACAAAAAAAAACTTGAAATAGGAAAAAGGAAATTACCTCAATAAAATCGCCATTGGCTTCAACCACGGCTTCCAGACGACTTCGGAATCACCTGCACCTCTTCTCCTTCTTGATGAATGCTGCCGTAATCCATGCCTTCAGTTCATCTTTGGTGTTACAAGGAGCTTTGTTGGTCTCTTTCGCAACTACGCCCCACACATAATCATAATCAGAGGGCTGCAATCTGGAGAGATAGGTGGCAATATGTAAGGGGGGATGAGGTCGCAAAAATTGTTTGACAACCATGACTAGGTTCTCCTGCTTGTGTGGCATGATGCAGAGTCCTGTTGCCAGATATAGGTTCTTTCAGTAGCCACCCTCTTGATCCAGGGCAGAACTACCTCCTCAAGGTTCTTGATGTAGCCCTTCGTGTTGAGTTTGAGGCCCTCACCAACAAATTCGAGAGTTCTTATCAGAACGATTAGAATGAGTTTTCCGCGCTGTTTTACCTTCGTAATCACCAATACATTTATCTAACTCTTTCCAAATCCTCTGCACTGTCTTCAGGTTGACACCCAAGCACTCTGAAATGTTTGTATTGGAGCTTCCGGTACGAATGCCAAACAGTACAACATGCCGTTTCCAAATTTCTAGTTGAGTGAATTGCGTCATAGTGCTCTCTCTCTTTCCTAAACGGTACCCAACTAACCGTATTATACTGTGCAGTCGACAAAATCGAAAGCAAACAACGCGCATAGCGCGAAGTTAAAAATATAAAATGGCGACAATTCATCCATCGCAAGCTGCATACATTGATTGTTGATCAGACACTATCCTCAGTATTAAATCTTTTGAAGCCATCTTTTTTTTTTATTATTATTTTTGGATAATGTTCGTTAATTATTATGTATAGAATGTAAGGCTTTTTTGCATAATCATCAATTTTCTCTCGAGTTTTCTCTTGTCCAGTTTAGGAAGTGCCCTGAATATCTTACAATAGATTATTCTGAATAATCAAAGGCGCCAAATTAAACTGTCAACTTAATTAGAATTAAATAGAGAGCTGTTGATTAATGTCTGAAGGTTATTAGTCGGCGGTGACATCATAAACATAACATTTTCGAACCGTCAATCATGCTACCAAATGGAGTATTATGAAGTCGTATCCAGTTGAAGGGAGTAGGATTAGGGTCTGACCAGCCCTGATTAGGTCCACCAGGGAAGGACGTCTGATGTTGAAAACAGCCGATGATCTCTGTCATCAATAATGATACTCTCCTCCACCCCCAGTGCATGATGGGAATGCGTATTTTTTCAAATTATTACCCTTGTTTATAGTTTCGATAAGGTTTCTCTTGTGAGTCTCTTCTTCAAAAATTTCCTTATTCTCCGATTTATTCTTCTCTTGCTTTCTCTTTCATTTCATTTTTTTTTTAATTGAATGCGCCTTCAATATTCAAAAATGTAATATTTTTCTCACTTCAACTCTCAGGGAGTTGAATTCTTTCCGTTTCTTTTTGTTCTCTTTTGTAACATGACACATTTCTCGTTCTCGAATTCTACTTAATTGCATAAATGTTTTCCATTCGTCTTTGTGCTGAGCAAATATATTCAAACTGAGATTTTTTTCTTGTCACTTCATAAACCAAACGCGTATTCCACAGTTTCGCAAGCTGGAATTTAAATGTACTGTTGTGATTATGATGGGGTGTATTGTGACAAAATGAAGCCCGGTCAATATAAGAACACCCATAAAGTGGACGGTAAAGTATTATACATGGGCCTGAAATCTCTGGTGTTTCATAACCAACAATAAATTCTAAATATGAGAACTTCAAAGCAGAGGTAAAATAGAGTAAATAAATAAATAGGTGAAAAATTTTGGGATCAAGTACCACTTGGTCAGAAGGAGGGAAATTCCGGTCGTAGTCCTTTATAGTCAGGGCACATTCTAACAGAATCGGCCAGAAAGAAACTGGTTGTTAGCGAGTAGGGTGCCGTCCGTCGGGATGTAGAAATGAGCAAAGGTGGGGTAGCTAGGAGAAAGTCGGTAGTTAAAGTAATGGGAAAGAGACAGAGTCGGATGAAGATGGAATTCCCGCGAGACGAAGTAAGGATTTGGTCCATTAGTCTGTCGTGAGAAAAGGCAGAAGTACCAACAAAGATGTTCTAAGAGTCACTTACCTATCCCCAGGCCGTGCCAGGTGACACCGTGAATAAAAGAAAACAATATATTGGAAAGAGAATTTGTGTTTTCTTTTCTCGCCGTGCCATTAGTTCAGCTTCCGTTTACTTGTTGAACCTACACCGGGCCTTTTTCACTTTTTTTACACCGACGCAGTGAAAATTGAAACTGGTCGTAAGATAAATCTGTCTAGTCGAGATGTGTGTATACGGTGTTGATAGCTATATACGCAGAAAAATGAATCAGCGAGACAAATTCAAATTCCGGTCTAGCCTGTTGCATTCAATTTCGCACAAATTCTCTTGGGAAAGATATAATGCAATTTTCTCCATCCAACTATGGGTTAAACAGCAGGGTAAACTGAGCTCCCTCGCCTTGGTGTGGTAGTCATTCTAAGAGGTGGAAAGCACTGAATTTCAAACCGTGGATAAAGCAACGAGAACTGGCTTGATTATTTTTGCCAATAAGGCATGACAATTCAGAGATAATAAAGAAAAGGAATCTGTGGAGAGCCATGATCATCTTTGATTTGAAAGGTCGTGGCAAAATTTCTTCCTGCATTGAGTTGTACATTCTACTTACTATCATTTTTTTCCTCTGAATTTCCTCCACTGTCGTAATTGGTAGGTTAAACTGGAAATTGACAGCAAATAAACCAGCACGCCCCCCGTCACACACACACACACCCTCGGATTTCCAGTTTCTCTAGCTCATGAATTCTGGGGGAACGCGAGTCAGTGGGTATGCAATCAAGTCTCTTGTATTCTTCTCTTTTCACAATCTTTTATGACTTTTATGTTTTTGGGGTGTTTTTTTTTTATCATTTCATCCCAAGCAAGGCAATAAAGTCACTAAAATGCAAGGAGTTACTGAGTGTGAAATAATATGAGAAAACGAAGACATTATAGAGAGAGACCCATAAAAGAATAGAAATTAAAAATACGGAAGATAGTGACTGTCATTTCATTTTAACTTTTTAAGATCAAAGTTGACAGGTATACAAGAAGCCAGAAGAGAGTTCTGTAAGCGAGAACTGCGAGAGAAGAAACTGTTAGCATAGAACTTACGGTTCCATCCTTTACATGTTTACCAAACATCTGTCCTTTAACCCGACAGAAACAATCGATTTGATTTTTGTTTTTCGTCCTGGTTCACCAAAACCCAACCACACACACCCTTACACACGTTTATTCTTCAACGCCCACTGCATTTGGACTTGAGTTTTATAATACGGTACGCTTTCTCAAATATTAAGCCAACAAGGATCGGACAGGAAAAGCTTTCAGAATCCCAGCTCGTGCTCTTTTCGCTAATTTTTTCTGGGTTCGTTCCCAGTGCTTCAACAGCAATTGGCACAACTGCCACATTTATCTTTCACAATTTTATCGGTTCTCTAAAGTGGTCTAGATATTTTTCACAGCAAAATTCTTTATTATTATAATTATTATTATTAAACCATTGCTATGATGATGATAATGATTATTTCCGCCATTTAGTAATGCTGATGATTATGTCTAAATAGTATTCTCATTATTATGCTCATCTTAAACGTCAACATTCTTATTCATAGTTACTCAATTAGTGTGTGATCATTCCAAGCGTACTGACCTGCATTAGTGTTCGAACCGCTTTTGTTCTTGCTCGCCCGTCCAAAGGAGTGGAAAGCACAGACCACTTCACACATCGTGCTTCTTTTGAACAATAAGAACAAGCAAAACATTGTCCGGCATCATCTTGCTATATAATACCGCTCACTTCCTTCAGATCCTATTTTCATTGCTTCTTCTTCTTTGTCGATCTTCTTTTCTTACATTTCATTTCTTTTCTTTTTCTTCTTTACGAAGGATTCTGGTTTTCTTTCATTTTGTCTTTCTTATTCACCGTCTTCATTTTTACTCTTTTTCTTCTTTTCGAGTAGTTCTAGCTTCTTTTCATATTTTCTTCATTTTTGTTTCTTTTTTTGCTTTCGAATGCTTCTAGCTTTCTTTCATGTTTTCTTTCTTTACTTTCTTTCATTTTCCTTTCTTTTTCTTCTTTTCAAATGGTTCTGACTTTTTTTCATATTTTCTTTATTATTCACCTTGATTTCTTTTTCCGTTCTTTTTTCTTCTTTTCGAATGGTTCTGGCTTTCTTTTATTTTGCCATTGTTCTTCACCTTCTTCATATTCCATTTCTTCTTTTCGAATGATTCTGGCGTTCTTTCATATTTTCTTTCTTCTTCACCTTTCTTCATTTTTCCTTTTATTAAAACATCTATAATTCTTATTATCATATATCTTTATCTTTCCTATTTGTTCCTGGATTTTAGTAGTATGCTCTATTTCTGCCATTTTTATAAATCTTCCTTTATTTTTCTTTCTTACTCTTCCTTTACTTCTTTTTCTTTAAATTTACCCCCTCCTTTTCTTTCAATTATCGTATTTCTTCCTCTTCAATTAATTCTTTATATTTCTCATAGCTTGCTTTACCTTTTTTCTCACTCTTTATTTATTTCATAGTTTACTTTTCTCTTTTCTTTTCCATGTCTGCATCTCTACGAAATTCTTATTTTTCTTTTTCTTTCTTTTTTCTTGCTCTATTTTTTCTTAAAGCTTTTATTGTTTTTTTCGAATCTCCTTTTTTATCTGTAGCTTCATTTTCTATCCATTTTCATGGCCTCTTTCTCTTTTTCTTCTCCTTTTCTTCTCCTTTTCTTCTTCTTTTCTTCTCCTTTTCTTCTCCGTTTCTTCTCCTTTTCTTCTTCTTTTCTTTTCCTTTTCTTCTTCTTTTCTTTTCCTTTTCCTTTTCTTCTCCTTTTCTTCTTCTTTTCTTCTCCTTTTCTTCTTCTTTTCTTCTCCTTTTCCTTTTTCTTCTCTTTTTCTTCTTCTTTTCTTCTCCTTTTCTTCTCCGTTTCTTCTCCTTTTCTTCTTCTTTTCTTTTCCTTTTCTTCTTCTTTTCTTCTCCTTTTCTTCTCCTTTTCTTTTCCTTTTCTTCTTCTTTTCTTCTCCTTTTCTTCTCCTTTTCTTTTCCTTTTCTTCTACTTTTCTTTTTCTTTTCTTCTCCTTTTCTTCTCCTTTTCTTCTTTTCTTCTCCTTTTCTTCTTCTTCTTCTTTTCTTCTCCGTTTCTTCTCCTTTTCTTTTTCTTTTCTTTTTTTTTCTTCTTTTCTTCTCCTTTCTTCTCCTTTTCTTCTTCTTTTCTTCTCCTTTTCTTCTTCTTTTCTTCTCCGTTTCTTCTCCTTTTCTTTTTCTTTTCCTTTCCTTTTCTTCTTCTTTTCTTCTTCTTTTCTTCTCCGTTTCTTCTCCTTTTCTTTTTCTTTTCTTTTTCTTTTCTTCTTCTTTTCTTCTCCTTTTCTTCTCCTTTTCTTCTTCTTTTCTTCTCCTTTTCTTCTTCTTTTCTTCTCCGTTTCTTCTCCTTTTCTTTTTCTTTTCCTTTCCTTTTCTTCTTCTTTTCTTCTTCTTTTCTTCTCCTTTTCTACTCTACGCTTTATTCCATTTCACCTCCCTTGAATGTATATCTTTCTATTTCATATTTCTCCTTTTTTTCTATGATTTCAATCTTTCTTTTCCTTGCTTTTTGTCTTCTCTCCCTCTCTCTCTTTCTCTCAATGACCTGTTGACATGATGCATCCATTTGTGGCTTACCTTACGCGTCAGTTGAGACATTACGGTATACACAACGTCTTTGTTCTTTCTTGAACACATTTACATGGCTTTAACAACCTTTGTAACTAGATCTCATCTTATGTGCACTCAATATGCAACCAGCATCATCAACAACCGACGACATAAGCAACTCTACGCAAAACGCTAACATTCTAACTATCCTTTACTCAGAAATTACAAGGAAGAAAGAACAAAGAACTTATCTTTAATATGAAAACATCATTATCTGTACAATTACAAACATGATCATAAGTCAATAACTATCACAAATAAATATTCTACGTCGAAATTGCCTTAGCCATTACCATTATAGTTCAACAATTTCGGATGTAATACCGTTTAAATAATAATTCTAAATATAAAAAATATTTAAATATGTTCCTAAACTGTTCTCTCTAAACGGTAGAATAAATACTTTGCTGCTTCTTGATTTTCTGCTTGTTGGAAATATCCTTATGTAGTTGCTGTCTTTAAAAACTCAGGCGAATCATCTGATCCTCCTAACTATACTATCGACCTGTTAGTCTTCTGCTTTATTTTTGGCAAAGTACTAGACGCTCTAATCAACTCTGAATTGGTTAAGTATCTCACATCGCACAGCCTACTTTCAGATAAGCGATTTGGTTTTCGCTTTTCTATGTCAATTACTGTTGTGCTAACGGTTATTGCTGAAAGAGTCTATCTGGCTTTAGATAAGAATGGTGAAGTTATTACACTTTTTGAAAATGTATTTAACTCCGATCTGCTTCTTTCTTGTGGGCTGTTAAACAAAAATGCTAAAAGCCCGCATCTGATATCATCAATGCTATAGAACGGTTGGTTGAAGTGTGGTGCGACAGGAAAATTGTTATTGCTGTCTTTGATGTGTTTTTATGGTTATTGAACCGAAGACGGAATTCTGTGCCTGTTTTCCTTTTTTGCATTTGTGATAGAAAAGTAAATATATAATATTTGAACTGTCACAAGACAGGGACGGTTGTCTGGATATTGTGTGAGTCCCGGAGTATGTAAAATGCTATCAGTAAACCCTGGTGCTAACTCTGTAAATCTATCATCACTGATCAAGATAGAATCACCTATTAAAGGATTAAACAGAGATTTGGGTTTGTACAGAAAATATAGTTTCCATTAGGGACCAACAACAACATTCCCCGGGTGAGTGAGTTCCACTTACTTGTTTATTTTTAGTCTCGTTGAAAAAAGACACGGGCTTGTCTGAAAATTGCGACTTTAAATTCTCTCTTTGTGCTTGAAATTAGTGAAAAGGCTTACTTATATATTAATATTGTCATCATTTTGTTGTCTTTTTGTACGTCAAATTTCATTGACAGACGTATTAAATCTACATATTATAAGAAGCACACGTGGACCAACAGTCATTTTAATTATATATATATATATATATATATATATATATATATATATATATATATATATATATATATATAATAAAAAAAAGGCTTAAACACTAGTACTCCATGGTCATAGTTTATTACATTGGAATCGTAAATACGATCCAATTCATCAGACCTACACATTCAAAAAGAAATCAGAAAAAACAACTCCGAATGCAAGAGTAAATGAAAGCTAGCTTTGATTTACTCTCACATTCGTCCCACACTCTCATACATACACTCTCACTAAATTTTATTTTTTATCCTCGGATTATGTATGTGTATGTATGTATGTATATTTATATATTTATATATATATATATATATATATATATATATATATATATATATATATATATATATATATATATATATATATATATATTAACCACTAATATTATCTATCTATCAATCTGTATATATATATATATATATATATATATATATATATATTCACACAATCATTCAATTACCTAACACTGTTCTGGTATACAGACCTTTATATATGGAAAAATGTATATAACATATCAAATTTCTAGTAGATAGATAGATACGAACATAGATAGATAGATAGATAGATAGATAGATAGATAGATAGATAGATAGATAGATAGATGTGGTAGAACATTACTTTGACTTCAAACATACAATCCGTCTGGAAGTTATTATGCAAATCACATAAACTTCAAAAACTCGAATTTAACACGTTGCTTGATTGTTCATCTTTCCATGGTTGAAATTGCCAAAGACTTAAGTTGTTCAATCTAAAAGAAAAAGAAAAACAATTATTAGATGATTAAATTTAACTCACATTTAAAATCGGTCCAAGTTACTGGAACGCCCCATATAACCATTAAAAATGGATAAACATTTAGATATTTTACCAGTGGTGGGATATCTACCAACCCCAGGCGGTCAGATGTGGCACAAGGCTGAATTTAATGTAGGGTATCCGTAGGCTCGGGCAAAAATTCCCCGTAGACCCTGCATAAAACGAGGTCAAGTAGCTGTTTCCCGAGACGAAATTCTGCCTTACGACACAGCCTAATCTAAGGATCCTCTCTGCCCGGAAGCAGAGAGTTTGACCAGCACACTTGAAGATGAATCTTCAAGTGGTAGATTTTTACCAATGGTGAAAAATGGACTAGTTTAAATTTGACAAATGTTGGTTCCGGATTTTTTGAGTTATTGAAGTTTATGTGATTTACATAATATCAGCTGGGCAGCAATGTTCATCATGCATTTAAATTATGAACTGATGGTCGTTATCGATGTCATAAAGTTAATTAATATTAGCTTTGCGACCTGTTGGTGACTGAAAAGGTTTCAGGAAATTTTACAAATTGATAGTAAGCTATATTGATTAACAACCAAGCCGAAGAATCCGACTCGCTAAGAATGATACTTGATAACTACGCAATCAATCGATATCCTAAAAGAAGAAATCAACACTGATGAATAATTTGCTTATATTGCTGAGGTAAAATAAAATCGTTCCATCAGGTTAGAGAGAATGGTGAAGGAAATTAAAGAACAGATAAAAATTAGCGAATGGTGTTGAATTAACTAAAAATAGTTATGGCGATGCAGGTCATAATGGTGTATAGGGCATTTCTCTTTTAAAAGGCTAAAGCACTAGGCTGGTGTCTTTTATTCGAAGGGGAAAAACATATATTTGTGATACAATGGGACATGATCATCATACCCAGATAATCAAGAGCAATCTAAAATGATTTCATTATACCTGAAGCGCCGGTAGTTTTATCCCAGTGTAGACAGTGTTGTATCGTCGAGGTGAATGATACACAGAGAAGAATGAGTGTTTAATATATTTATTCAGCACCAGTATCCGGTGCTAATGGATACATACAAAAAACACAGAACAATAAGTTACAAAACAATTAACAAGACAACTTACAAGGAACAGAGGAGGGCCAAATGCTTTATAGCCAAACGAAGTAAGATCAGTCCGAATATTAATCAGCTTAGTTTCAAATTATTAATCAACTATTGAAGTCCTTAATCGTAAACTATTTAAGGCTATGAGCAAGGTCTTCTGGTAGAGTGCTGAAGGGGTGCTACGTTAATCTACAACAGACAGTAAAATCTAGAAATATGATCGTCAAAGCAACTATCCGCTGTCCACAAGTAGAGTAAAAGGAAAATAAGTAAGCACGTATGGGGTCAAGTGTCATTTGGCCGGAAGATAGGTAATGCCTTTCGTGAGCTTATGTAGTCAGGCTGCATTTCAGAATCGCCTATTAGAAGGCGTCCGTGGGTAAGTGAGTGACAAACCATTCATTGTCATGAAAAGATGGGGCAGTAGAATAGTGACGGCAGTCAGAGGCCAGTCACAAACCATCCGTCGATATGTACAGCTAGTTGCTGTCAGAGATATACAGAAACAGTATTTCCTTATTTCCACTACTCCTCTTTCCTTGTTTTTCCAATTCTCAGTTTAAAGTTGTTGAAAATGATATTTTTAGCGATCGAAGAAGCGAAAATTCTCTTTGATTTTTTCAGTTGATGATTTACATCTATTGCAGGACACCTGTTCTCTTTAATTGTGGACGCATATTTCCTTTTTAGAAGTTCAGAAACCAACTATGATGTTCTGAAAAAAAATATCTACGCCCGTGGTTGATAGTCATCTTTTTCTTTTATCAGTTCTTTCACTACTATAATTATTCTATATAGATATTAGAATGTTCTATTATTACATATATTTTCGTCCTAAAAGTAGTATGTAAAATTTTACCTATATATATTAAAACAAAGTAATAAGTTATTTTATTTAGCTGCAAAGATATTTTTAAAAATTGATTAAAAAATTAATTTACAAACGATGTCAATGTAAAAATAATAGTCTGCTTTCGTGGGAAGAAGTGAAAATATAAATAAAAAACGAGGTAACAGAAATAAACAGAAGCTGATAGCCTCCTCCTGCCGAAAAAAGGAAATCAAGTTTGTTTTGATTTGGTTTGGGCTCTGCCTGCTTTCAGGGGGATGAGTGTGTATATATTCAAGAAGCGCAAAACTTAAATTTGTCTTTTCCTTGTAACTCTTGTGGGAAAAACCCGAGGCTGAAAAAAATAGCAAGAAAATTTTTATTCATTGTTTTTTTTTTTTTTTTTCTGCAAGACAACTGAATTTATGAAGGCAGAAGAAAATTTAAAGCAGCTGTATCTTTTAAACGGAAAAGAAGACAGCGGAAAAGCCAGATGAATTAGTCAACAAGAAATATCTTCCCGGGTTTCAAAAGGCAGACGAGATTTGGCCAGATTTCGATTCTTCCTTTCGACAGAGCAGAAAAGATTTACAATAAGAGAAGAATTATTCTCAAAAGAAAATATATTCGGTTTATTAAGAATTTAATTTGAGATTTATGTAATGATTCTGGTACAATATGTGCCAAAAATTTAAAAGAAAAATTGGAAGGTATGTAAGAACATTTTTGTAGTCCTACAATTAATATATCATTCTCTACAGGTTTATAATAATGATTATTATAAGTGCTGATATTTCGGTGAATTTGGAGTTTTGAATTATTTTCATTTATTTCTAAACAATTGTCTAAAACAAACATAACTAAAGCAAAGTCCATTAAAGTAAAAAAAATAATTTAGTATAGTTATGTTAAATGATGCTAAGAAATATTTGGTACAACAATAAATTTATTCCATTAATTTGATATTAATTTGATCTAATTTAATTAAATTCATTTTTAATTTTAATGTTAATTTATTGCTTATGTAAAAAAAATCTGTATTAACTCATCATAATTATTTTTATCCAGGAGATTTTATCGTCACTTGTTAAAATAAAGATGTTTCTTCAAATATGAACAAACATCAAGCAATCCTTTTCTTTTCTTTTTTTTTCTTCTGTATTTTTTAATTGTCTTAGTTTCTTCATTGTTATCTCCATGTCGGTAATTATTAACGTAAACTACCCCCCCCCAGCATATTTAATACCACCATAAAAATAACCAATAAGGATTACAAACTGCAATTTCTACCAGTTACATAAACGCAGTCATCAAAAACAAGCAAATAACCAGCTTTAAAATAATAACAAATAAACTTTGAAAAATTAAAAATAATAGCAATTTTTACCTATCATAATTTTACACAGACCCCACCACACGTATATACGTGCATGCGAGGAAATATTATTCAGCGAAAAAATAGAAAAATGCTCTGATTGCTGACATGTGTACATTCACGAGACATTCACGAGAAATTTTCACTAAAAATCCGATCTTGGAATTTCAAAATACAAATGTGTATGTATGTAGACAACAGCACACATATACATACATATATCAAATCCCATACTGTCCACATATGTTTATATCTGTATGAGCCCTGGCGGACGAACGAGTGTGTATGTGTGTCTGCGTACCTCATCGGGTGTACAGACATGCATCTATGTTTGCGTTAGCATGAGTGACATCACGACAAAGATTTCCGCCCCCCCCACACACACACTTCCATAATAACATCAATACACGCAATCTACATAAATCCAAAATTTTTAAAAAAATTAATCACTTTTTCTGACGATCGCAAAAGCGTGAAACCCAGGGTCACAAACTCACATCAATCCAACCAAATATGTTAGCTCTATCTCTGATATTGAGCGCTTTCTAATAAGTACCGAGCATATAATATATAAATAATAATATATATATATATATATATATATATATATATATATATATATATATATTATATGTTTATATTTATATACGCACACTTTTCACATATATATATAGTGCCATCCACGTACAGGCCTGTTTCGCTGTATCACAGACTATCAATGCGGCTAGACATCCAATTGCTTCAAGCCGGGATTGAAACCCGACTGATTTAGAATCAGACGGAGTTTCTACCCTGAGTTTCTACGGCAGAAAGAAAGGGAAATTCTAGCGTATTATTTTCTTTTGCGAATGTAAACAAACGCTAGAAAGGTAGATATATATATATATATATATATATATATATATATATATATATATATATATATATGTATGTGTGTGTGTGTGTGTGTGTGTGTGTGTGTGTGTGTCATTTGCAGACAGTAGTGTTTCGTTGTATCACAACTCCTCAGTAGACATCCAAATGCCTCAAGCTAAATCTAGGGTATTGTTTTACGAATGTAAACAGATACCAATCATCCGAAGTGCTCCATTCACTGAAGAGCTTTACATTAGCACAGGTGCCTGTTGTTTATAGAATTAGCTCAATTGAAATATATTTTCTAGGGCTGTTTTGCTTTATCACAGCACCTTAGTGTGACTAGACATCCGAATGCCACAAGCCAAGATCGAAATCCCACAGAGATTCTACAACTGAGTTATCTTCACTCTGCTGAGTTACACAGCTAAATCCAGCGCATTGTTTTTTACGAATGTAAACAAATGCCAATCAGCCGACGTGCTTCATTCATTTTACTGAAGAGCTGTTGTTTTCGAATTAGATAATGATAGAGATAGGACATTTTTATTTCGACATGTTTCACCAATGAACTGGCTCATCAGAAAAAGAAAAATATTAGTTCATGAGAACAAAATCTATATGAGCGATTGGTGAGAGCCTCTGAACATTTGATTTTTACTTTAACTGTATCATTATAAAAATTAGATTCTAATCCACTTCAACAGTTTCATTTGAATTTTTGCGTATTGCACAATTGTTTCCTAACCAATTTAGTTGTCTGTTGTTCCAGTTTTTACGAACCATCCAACAATCGGCTTATTAGTCTTCTATCTCTTTTTGGGAAACTCCTAGGGGGCCTAAGAAATGCTGAAATGGTTTGTCTCATCACAGGGACTTTTCTCAGACAAGCAATACGGCTCTCATTTCTCCAGGTCAACTGCTAATGTACTGGCGATAATTGTGGACAGAGTCTCTCATGCTCTAGATAAAAGCGGTGAATCCCAGGTTCTAGCATTGGACATCACGGAAGACTTTGACACACGGTCTGACATTCAGGTCTTCTCCACAAGGTGAAAAGTTACAGCGTCTCCGGACACATTTTTAATTTGATCCAGTCTTTCCTGTCAAATCGTGAAATGGATTTGTCCTGAATGGCCACTCGTCTAAATCCTTTCGTACTAACGCGGGTGTCCCCCAGGGCTCCATCCTTGGTCCTACGCTGTTTTACATTTTCATTAACGGCCTTCCCGATGACATCAGCTCTCAACTTGGCATCTACGCCAACGACACTACCTTTCTGCCTCGATAGTAAGGCTGATCAATCAGACAAAGCCAAAATGGCAGATGATGTACAAAACGACCTCCAAACGGTCGTTAACTTGAGCAATAGATGGCTTGTCAATTTTTACGCCTCCAAAACAACACTTCTCTCCATTAATCTTCTGGGAGAACCCTCTCTACCTTCCATCAACATGGCTGATGCTAACCTCCAGGAAAGGGATTCGTTGCGCCTTACCGGGCTAACGTTCTCAGGTGACATGAAGTGGAAAGACTATAGTGAATCCATTGCTGGCTCAGGTGCTAAGAAAGTCAGTTCACTGTGTCATGCGAGACAATTTTTCTCTCTGGAATCTATCTACAACTCTACCATTCGTCCATGTTTATGATATTGCCGCCATATATGATCCGGTGCTCCTTCTCTATGCCCCTGGAGCTCCTTGATGAGGTCCAAAGAAGAATAAGCCATATTCAGCTGGTCCTGATCTGGTGGATCTGATTCAATCACTTGCCCACCGGCGTAAAATTGCCTCTCTGTGCCTTTTTTTTATAAATACTTTCATGGTAATTATTCTGATGAGCTTTTCTCTATGGTACCCAGACAGTATAAGTTTAAGCGTAGTACTAGAATGGCATCGAGATCTGATCAATTTACAGTTGATGTAGCCGTATGTTCTAACAGTTTCTTTACTCGCACTTGTCGCTTGTAGAAATTCCAATTAATACCATGCTTTCCTGCCAACTTTCATGCCAAAAATTTAAATGCAATGTCAATCACTATCTACTGTCCTCCTGATTATTCTTTTCTGCTCATTACTAATGTTTCTGTTCCTAATTTCTCCACACCCTGTTTCCATGTACATTCCAGTGGCTGTACACACTTACTTGGGGTGATACCGATTTTAAAAAAAGTGTACATGCTGAAGTGAGCCGGTCGTATATTAATCATTGGGGTCACATAGATCATAGCCCTTAAAATGCTTCTTCACCTGTGTATAAATTATATTCACTTTTTTTTATTAAAAAAACTTTTTCCAAGTCAAAATTGTAATCATGAATGCTTTGATTCGTCTTTTACGGCTTTTGCGGGTTATTTAAAGATAGAAAATATTTTTGGATTGTAAGAATTCCAGAGGATAATAATGTTTTTTAGTGACGCAAGTCTTTCTAATTACCCTTAGCTGGGAGGAGAAGAGTTGGTGGGGGGGTCATACCTTTCCCAAAGGTATTTGCGATTAAGTGAATGTAACGAACCCGACTGGAATTGGAACTCGGCTCTCCGATTAATAATTCCGAGACATTATCCATTATGCCAACCGCACATCCAAATTTACAGCACCTGGCATTCCCAAGCAGTCACCCATCTAGGTACTGACCAAGCTCGTCGTTGCTTAACTTCGTTGATCGTAGAGGAACCGGTGTTTCAACGTAACATGAGCGTAAAAGAAAGAAAGAAAGAAAGAAAGAAACTTATATCAGAATATTTTACTCAAAGGTCAATGAGCGTAATTTCTGATATTTGCTTCTAGCCAAGACGTGAAACTTCGCTCATCCCCAAAGCCAGTATTCTCCCGTCACCACAAGCCACTCACTTCTCAGACCCAAATCGTTTCTCCACTTGCCTCTTTGCCCATTGACTAAACTTACTGACTGTGGCTCCAGGGTTGGCATCGACAACGACCCAACCTTTAACTCTTATCTCCTTCTTCCAACCTTTCTGTTCAAATTGCTAAAGAGTCAGCGATGAGAGCGGCAGCTCACGCTCGACCCGCTGGCCCGATCCGTGATCACTTCTTTTGTTCTGGCCATGAGCAAACGCAGATCGGCGCACGTAATGGGTCACAAGGGTGTATCTTGAAGATCACAGTTTTGCACGACCCTATCGATGTTCTCTAGTCTGTGGCAAATGGTTGTTATTGATCGAAACGGTATCGATTATACTTGCTTTCGAATAGAGCACAAAATTCAAAGACTGACTTCTTTGTCGGGCAAAAGGCCAGAGCTGGAGTAAACAGCTTATACGTTCCTTTTGCGGAGATCAATATTAAATATCTGGTTAACGTAATAAACTGCAAAGTATAAGCTTTTTAGGTTTCCTAAGTAGATTAATATTTAAATTAAAGTTCGGCGTTCGAGTCTACGTAAAGGATGTAAAACTGCCAAAATCGCAACTCAATTCAAGGAAATTATTGACATTCAATCTTTTTGAAAAGTTGGTACTTACATATGGACCGATTGGGAACAGCGGATACTGCTAAGCAACCTCCGATAATCCGAAATAGGTTTAGGCTTTAAATAAACCTCAGAGGTTTAATAAACCGTAAAAAAACAAACCAATCTGAAGATCTTTTGAAAAGTTCAATGTAAGAAACGATTGATATGTCTCAATTTTCAGCATTTTGCCAAACTAAACAAAGATTAGCAAATAACAGCTTATTAACATGCTTATTGGTAGAAAATCTAGCTACCACCCCATAAAAACCCATTGACAGAGGCCACAAGCAGAACTTGATGCATAAAGTACCCAGAATGCTAGCCGGGATTGCAATAGTTCACGGTTGGCCCCAATGGGAGAGGCAGTCTATTGAAGACCCTATAAAGTAACTCTGAGGAGGCATTCTGGGGAGCACCTATCGCGTATTGCGCAAGCTTAAAACTAATTTGTCATTTGATTGGTTAATTTAATTGGGAAGTTGATTTTGTTTAGTGGTATATCAACCTCTTCAATGTGTTATTTAATGCTAAAATCTACATATTCTGAACACAATTCTATGGCTACAACTAAATATATTTTGAATGCAACTATATGCCTTCTACTACAGATAAAATGTATTGCTAGTCATTTTGCTTTAAATATATATTGTTGATTGATTGATTTTGTTTAGCGGCATACCATCCTCTATATGTTATTCAATGCCTAAACGAAAATATTTTGTACATAATTTTTTTACTTTCAGGCTAAAGGTATGATTTTCAGATATATAATTTGTAGAACGTAAAATGTATTTTTGGTGATTTTACTATAAGAATGTATTTTTATGTTTTTTAGTGTTGCATTGATTGTCGTTTTGCTATAAAAATGTATTGTTAGTTATTTTATTATAAAAATGTACTGTTCATTTTTGTTTTGGGATTTACTATTTGACCATGGCTGGGATTCTAACAGGTGCTACTACTGGATGGACCTGGGATCAACAGAAGTTAAGAGGTGGTTTCACGCTCCCCAAAACCTTCAATCTCCTGATTTGGGACCCTTGCCACCGTATGTAGTTTGTCGTCATTCAGGGCGAGTTCATTTAAGAGAATCAAGGAAATTCCCTTTTAAAAAATAATGTCATTTTTTAAAATCTAAATTCTTAAATGAAATTACTTATATCTGACCTTTTCTATCCGCCATAACCTTTCAGGACCTGGGCGATTATTGCTATCCACAAATTCCTAGCCTTCGTAGCTCGAAGTAATGTTTGTCCTCTTACTAAAAATAGTCACTGTCTTACTATCAATTTACACAAAGTTAGGTAAGTTATTCGCTACGCCTTTTGCCCTCAATGTGTTCTGTCAATATCAAATTCTTGAAGCCTTTTTCTTCATTATTGTTGTCACCAAATGAATGGTTAAAGAAGTGTTTGCAGATAAGTAGTATTTTGCACAGTAAATGAACAAGAGTATTACATGACTTGAGAGTGTGCAAGTACTGATCCTCCAAGACTTAATCTCCAACCAGTCTTATACTCAGTCCACAATCGATTCATTGGAGGAAGGACGCTACAACAATTATGTGCTCCAGAAATTTAAACAGTCTCTTTTTTACAGTGAATTTCACCCCGTACAATGCCAGAGAGATACCCCGGATAGAGGATTACAGAGTAAGAAACACAGTTTATGCGGATATGTGAAGAACATAATGACTAATTCTAGACTTGAAGAGCTCAAGATTGAAATGGTTGGGGAAACATCCTCTCAGGAGTCGGTTCCCCAGAGTAGTGTTTCGCGGAAAGAAGCAGTTCGAGTGGAACTTAATTCTCATTAGCTATAGAGCAGTGAGAGGCTTGCGACGTTTCGTCTCTAAGAATGGAGTTGTAGCGTGGAAAATAATTTATTATTCACAAGGACGCGGATGCGCTTTTAGAATCTATTGAGACTTTAAAGTGAGGACTGGGTAACTCCTGCTTAAATATGGCATCAGTACTCCATGGTTTAGTTCTTTTAAAAGTAGAGGATAACATAAGAATTCAGATACTTACTGGAGCGATACAGAGGACCGACCATTTTCACGGTATCTTTAGGGAGGAATCGTATGTACGAGTTCCACTTGCGATTTGGGCTGAATTTAAGTCCCTATAGTCGCTCAAGACACAGGATTTTCCCGAGGGAACATCCATTCATCGAGATTGGTTTTAGTTCAGTGTTCGATCTGTGATAATGGAATGTTACTAATTTCGTTTTCCGGCCAGTTTCCGTTTCCATTTTTCGTAAAACTTCTTCGTTGATCCATTTATTATATTCTCAGAATCTTTCTGTAAATCCACATCTCCGTTGCCTCAGGTTTGTGAGGAAATTGTCCAGCGCTAACTGCGATGTAAAGGAGTGTTTCTGTTTCTAACGACATTTGCCTGTTCGTTAGTTCTTTGTTTAGCCTTTGCAATACTATTTCGCTATTCCAATGAGCCTTCGGATTTCAGTGTCACAATCTCCGTCCTCTGTTAAAATACTTCACAGATAATTAAATTTCTATGCTTGCTTGCTTTTAATATCACCAGCTCGTGGTTTGCTTTTTTGGCTATCCCTCTTGCTAACGACCATACATTCTGTCTTCTTACAATTGATACTTAATTCTTGCTTCTCACTTTCCTTTACTACTTTGTCTTGGAATTCATCCACTTTTATCCGTTCCTTGAGTTGAGAAATCCTCTGCTTCAAATGTGCTTTCCAAAATATGTTTTGATCTACTGACATGCCACGCACCTCCCATGTCGACTTGTTTGTGGCTTTTCTTGTTTACGATTTAATCCTACTCAGTCGGCTTTTAACAATAACCTTGTTACAGCTTCACTGGTATTTTCAAGGCATAATAGAAAAAAATGGACACTTGTTACATTTTCTTCAAGCGTGTAACTCTTAAATTCTTCCAATCTTTTCATCAAAGAATTGTTTTTTACAGAAACTTAATTCTTTCTCGCATCCTTACTTAATGTTTTAATCTGTTCATCAGGTTTTCACCATTTCTTTAAATATCTTGAAACCCTCGCCTCTGAAACAAGTTCAGCAAATTAATATCTTAAACTTATTAGAGTGACAATGGATTAAAGACCATTTGATAATTATGAATGACATTCTGATAAGTAAATGAAAATGCAATTAATAAACTAAAGCTGTCGGTAGTTTTCTAAATATTTCGATATTTATTCACATCACCTTCGGAATATTATGAAATTTATAGTTAACTTGTATCGCTAATAAATGGTGTCAATATTCAATTAATAGTTACATGTTATATACTCTCATGCAAGAACAAGCTCTGCTTTTTAACCATTAAGAGTTTAAAAAAAATATGTATAAATATAACTAACAAGAAACAAAAGAAATATTTTTTAATCATTTCACCTTCTTCAAGACAGTAAAGCCACTAAGACACAAGGGATTACTGAGTGTGAAAAAATAAGAAAAAAGAGAAACGTTATTAAGGAGCGAGAACAATGAAAGTAGGGAACTTAAGAAGAAAGAAGATAACAATTGACATTGCATCTATATTTTTGAAGATCAAAGTTCAATGGAAAGCATTGGATCCGGATGAGAGTTCTACAAATGAGAACTGCGGAAAAAGAAACTGTTGGCAGAGAACTTATGGTTACATCTAGCCATTTTAACAATCAATTGATGAGATCTTGTCACCAATGCATTTAAATTCATAAAGTTTAGGTACCGTAAAGAAAAGTTCCTCCAAACAATTAACATGAAAGTATTTATAGAAAAGCCACAGGGAAGCTACATTACGACGGTTAGAAAGTAACTGGAGACGAAACACCAGGTCAGGACCAATAATATTGCTGATTATTCTTTGGATTTTATCAAGAATCTTTAAATATACAACAGGAGCACCGGACCATATGTGACAGCAATATTCAAAGCATGGATGAATGGTAGACTTATATGTAAAATAGATTATGGAGAGATTGATTGTGTAGCTGTGAACTAACATTCATGGCAGCAGTCTTATCAATGAATTCAATATAATCTTTCCATTACATGTTAGCCAAAATTGTTAACTCGAGAAGACGCAAAGGAATTATTCTGCTGGAATTATTCCCCTAGAGTCTCTTAGATGATTAACAGAAAGAAGTTTCGTTTTGGGGACGTAAAATTTAACATGTCAATCCTTGCTCTAGTTAACAACAGACTGAAGGTTATTTTTTAAATCAGCTGACAATATGACCATATCCAATTTATCAGATTTACTATAGCAACAGGAGTAAATAGTTGTGTCATCAGAGTAGATACCAAGTTGAGAACTGAATAAAAAAGCAATTTATTGGCAGCTTGGTCTACCATATTTATTTATTGACCATTGCTTCATTATAGCAACACGTGGTATATGTAATACCGCCCGTTATTACAATCACGGAATATCTCATTAGTAAGAAAAATAAATCAGGCTACGTGACTTATAATTATATAAAATCCAATCTTTTATATTATACAATACTTTTTTTTATATGAAGACCTTGTCTCAGACGATGACATGATAATTATCCGTTTCCATACAGTGAACATTCAACGTTTATTGACTGTTTAGTGTTATTATTAGCTGAAATTTATAAGGTTTTTTTTCTTAAAATATTTTCTCGGGAAATAAGATTTCTCAGGTCCACTAAATGTTATAGTGTTTTCTCAAACTAATGGGAGTTTCCTTTTATTATTTTTTTTCGATAATGTAGAATATCAAATGTAGAGTGTCAAATTTCCAAAATTATTTGAGACATGGAAATATTCCAAATGTTTTTCCGACTTTTGAATTCGTTACACTTCTTTTGTTATGTGAACAATATTTCAGATAATTCATTTTTCAGCGTTCCTCAGGTCAGAACTTTGTGCTATCAACAAAAATATTACAGAGAATGAGCTCAGTAATCTGAACAAGACATTATCGTAGATGAAAAAGAGTTACAAATCTTCTTAAGAACATATATTCTAACCAGTTTGACAATGCGCTTTACATTGAAGAAGCTCTAAATGTGAAGATGGCCGAGTGTTTAATGAAACATTATTTGAAAAGAGTAGATGTGAAGAGCAACTTTTAATGTCAGATTCTTCCAACGAAACGCTAAAAAGTAATCATTGCATGTTTTATAATGAAGAATGTTATGATAAAAACATCATATTTCGATCCTATACGAGGGTTGACTTAGTTTAATGATTTTCAAGCTTGTCTCACTAGAATAATTACGACTGAATAGTAAGTTAGAGAATTACTGGGTGCCCCCTACTTTTGGCCTTGTGCCACATCTAAGCTACGCTTAAAAACTCACCAAGGCACTTCGTCGTGGTGTAATGTTTAGCAAGCTTGTCTCGCTAGTTCAGTTGCGACTGAGTAGTGAGTTCGATCCTCACTGGGTGCTCCACTTATTTTCGCTCTTATGCTACATCAATACTACGCTTAGAAAATCGTCTTTGGCTACTTTGATGTGGTGTAATGGTTAGCGAGCTTTCCTAGCTAGATTAATTATTACTGAGTAGTCAGTTCGATTCTCACTGGATGCTCCTTAATTTCGGTCCCTGTGCCGCAACTAAACATTATTTAGTAAATCACTATATGAGGGTCGGCGAAATATTTTATAGGCTGACCAAGATACTCTCAAAGAATGGGATTAAATAAGGTTTATTTTTCAACAGAGTGCCCTTACTTCTTCCATCAGTGTTGCAGAGCTTGGATTCCATTAGTAAATAAGCTTTCATTCTGTTGGTTAAAAAGTCATCAACAGAAGATATGGTATCATCATAATCACTGAGATTTTGGTTCCCAGCCAAGTGTGTTTTTTTATGTTGAAGAACAAATGATAGTCAGATGGAGCCAAATCAGGAGGATAGGGAGGGTTATCAACCAGTTCAAAGCCACAGTCATGCATAGTAGCCATAGAAACCAATGTCTCGTGTGCAGTTTTCCTGGGAGGTTGGTTTTGACAGCCTTTCATAACTGCCTCAGCAATATGTCATAGTTTTCTGCATTTATGCTGTGGCACTTTTGAAGATAATCAATAAACACAATGCCTTTTGGCATAAAATCACCTTCCCTCTAGAGGAAACAAACTTTGCCTTCTTTGGAACACGTGAGGAAGGATGTTGCCACTGCATAGATTGTCTCTGGCTCAAAGTGTGAATACAACAAACATCCTGGTACGCTGTTGATCAGGTGCCAGAAGATGTGGCACCCACCTAGGTCATGCTAAGTTCCTTGTGCATAATTTTCTTAACATTATCACAGGATATGTTAATAGCAATATCTATTTGATTTATAGTTAATCGCATGTTTCTACTGTATGGATTGTCTCTATGTCTCTTGGTCAAAGGGATGAATACAACAAACATCCTAGGTTAGGAAACATTCGAAAAAACCAGCTAGATCTGCCTTAAAAGATGTCAGATTTTCCCATGATGTGATCCTGGTACGCTTTGGTTCAGGTGCCTGAAGACGTGGTACCAACCTAGGTCATGCTAAGTTCATTGTGCAAAATATTCTCGAATTACGGAATATGCTAATAGCGTTGGTTATTTGATTCATAGTCAACCACCTGTCATCAATTACCATGTGGTGAACACGATAAATGATTTCCTCGACGGTGGCAGTTGCAGGACGTTTAGATGTTGGGTCATCTCCAAGACTTTTCGCTCCCCTACTAAAGGAATTACTCACAGGACACACTGAATACAAGAGGAACAGAAGGAAACAGGGAATCTTTCAAAATGGATGGCAATACAGGGAGTGGAAGGGATAATAAAAAAGACTAAGAAGAGCTACAAAGGTGCTGAAGCTGTGGAGAGCGATGATCGCCAACGCCCTGAAGAGAAATGGTGCATAGAAGAAAAACACATGATGAGCAATTAGTTGAACTGAATAAAGTGACAGAAGCATAATTTAGATAAAAGATTATTTCCATTAATTTCAGAAATGAAATTATCTAATCAAGAATATTCCCTTTGAAAGTTGATAGTTTGTTAAATATATATCTCAACAAGGTTCGAGAAGCAAACAAGATCATGAAGAAAATTATCTTTATGCTAGAATTTTTTCGATGCATGTCTCATGATAAACCGTCAACGGATCTGCGAGCTCAGTGTCAATGGCCCAGGAGTCCAACAGGTTAAGGAACTTATCAGTTTGCAAATATTTATTATCAAGGGCATAGAATCTCTCTCTCTGTCTGTCTGTCTATTTGTCTATCTATTCTCTGTTTCTTACTTTCTTTCTTTCTCTTATTCTCTCCCTTTCTCTCTCTCCCTCCCTCTCTCCCTCTCTCTCTCTCTCTCTCTCTCTCTTTCTCTCTCTCTCTATTTCCGCTTCTCTTTCTTATTTATTTGTTTTATTTTTCGTCAAGGTTGTTAATAAACTGAATTCCAAATTTAATGAGCTTCGGGATTTTGCATATTCCCTGCCAGTCACTTATTAGCCTGATTTGAAAATTATTTTCAGAGGATTTTCTCAAATAACCAATATCTCTTCCAAAGCGAGAAAAAATGGCGTCATTTTCTCTTTTTACTTTGCCTTTTTCTCCAATTTTTTTTTCATTTTTTTTTTTTTTTTTGTTGCTGCTGCGGATGCTGCCGCTTCAGTTGTTGTTGTTGTTGTTGTTGTTGCTCGCTCTGCAAAAGAGAGTGGAAGTGAGAATGGGAAAATTCCTGCGCACGGTTGTCATCTTTCTCCGGTATGTTGAATATGGATTCTTTTTTTTTTTCTTTTTAGTTCTTCATTTATTTTGCTCTCATTTATATTTCTCTGTTTATTCAACTGCTTCGCATTATTATTATTTTCACCTTCTTCTTCTTCTTCTTGCTTCTATTGCGTTTTAGCACTCCGCCAGCAATGGAATATTCGCTAAATGAAAGTAAGAGAAACAAAGAAGAAACGTCATCAAAATCAAGTGGCTAATGATACTGTGCATAATAATGTAACAAAGAAATGCGTTTTCTCTTACATGCACAAAAAATGAAGTGTTGACTGTTTATGAAAATAAATGAGCTTTGATTCTTGTACACTACACCCACTTCCACCCAATCTTAAAACCTAAAATATAAAAAAGAAGTTTCGCATTGATTAATGACCTCTCCAGGATAAGAGTTTCCTGTCCTAAATGCATTCCAGATTAACGAGACACTTTCGTCCATCTGCTGAGATTTTTACCGCCGCTGACAAACATCTGTAACTCGCCCGGTGCTTCCAGTGCATGCCTTACAAACAAACTGAATTTTGCCGTATTTAACACTAAGTTTCGGATATGAAAACTCTTCATCTTACTTGGAAAAGACGCAGAAATTCGCAGAGCAATCACTTCGTATATATACTTAGATTAGTAATATATTGCTTGAAGATCAGACAAAATGCTGATCCTAGAATTGATGGGTGTTGAGTCTAGAAGAAATAGGAAATTCCAAAATGGGACACCGATCAAAGTAAATGTCTTTAGACCTTCCAAAAGGGGCCACTTATAAAGCAAATGCTTACAGTCTCAAATATAAACCATCAATATTTATCTATCTCCAAACTATGTAAATGCTTCATTCATAAATGACTTCAGATTCAGCTATAAATGACTAATATTTACCTATCTCTGAACCAAGTGAATACTTACTGGCTCAAATATAAACGATAAATATTTAGCTATCCCCGAAATAAGTAAATTCTTCTTCTTCTTCTTCTTCTTCTTCTTCTTCTTCTTCTTCTTCTTCTTCTTCTTCTTTGTGTCATATCCCATCAGAAGATTGGCAATCTTGACTCTCCACAAGTTTCTGTTTTTTGTAGCTCTTAATAATTTTTGTCTTTTTGTTATCAGTCCAAAACCCTGTTCTACCACCTATTTACTCATGCTCGCTATATATGTTAGATGTTGTTTTCCTCTTTCCCTCTTACCTTCAATTTGGACTGTGAGTGTCAAATTTTCCAAATTTTCTTTCCTCATTATGCGCCCTATAAATTTCAACTATATCTTTTTAGATGTAAATTATAAGTGTCCATTTTGTTTCCATTTTCTCTAAAACTTCTTCGTTGTTCGCATGTTCCATATTTGGTATTCTCATTATCTGTATATATTATTATTATTATTATTTTTATTTTCTTTGATTTTTGGCGTTTACACATTTCTTTCCGGGTCCCGCCCAGGGACCTAAGGTTAGAAATGGCGTCATGACACTTTCCACTGACAAAAAAAAAAAAAAAATTACATAGATAAAGACCTTCGTAAGGTGTGGGCTGTACTTGTCAGAACAATTTTTTGTATCTCCTTGAGGCATGGACTTCCAGGAATCCCTTCAATTAGTCTACTGGAATCTTTTCCAACCAGTCCTAGGGCTCCAACTACAACAGGGATTGTTGATGTTCCCATATGCCACATTTTCGAGATTTCTATTTCAAGGTCCTTGTACTTTGACAACTTTTTGAATATCTTCAAAGATACATTGCAGTCAGCAGGGACTGCCATATCAATAAGGAGGCACCGTTTTTGTTTGTGGTCTTTAATAACAATATCTGGCCGGTTGGCCTTGATTGTTCTGTCAGTGTGTATTGTGTAATCCCATAGAATTGTAACAGGTCCTATCTCCGTAACCGGGTCTGGGTGATGTTCATACCAGTTTCTTTCAGTTTTCTTCCCGTAGAAGTTGCAGATTTTCCAGTGCAGATATTGGCCCACTCTGTCATGTCGGGTTTTATATTCAGTGGGTGCCAACACCGTACAACCTGATACAAGATGATCAATCGTTTCTGGATATTTATCACAGAATCTGCATTTTGGGCTGACACAATATTTTAGTATATGTGCTTGATAATTCCTAGTTAGCAAGCATTGGTCCTGCGCAGCAAGGATAAAACCTTCAGTTTCCGCTTTCAACCCTGCACTACGTAGCCACTGATGGGTACGGGTTTTGTCTACGTCAGCTTGTTTGGTACGGGCAGAGTATTGGCCATGAATTGGTTTATCTTGCCATCGCTTCTGTAACTGGTCGGTTGCATTCGTCTTAGCTATCTTTTTTAGGTATTTTGCAGTTTCAGCCGGTGTATTGTGCTGTAGTTGCATCTCTACGCCCATTTGGAACTCCATTTTGAATTTATTGGCTTCTTTCATTACGGAGTAAAGACGCTTACTACTTTCATGTTCCTTGACGCATACCATCATCCAGTCTTCTGTAGTTTCCAAATATCTTTGGATGCCAATTGTTGTAGTTTTGTAGGACAGTCCTAGTTGAACTAATCATCTGCCTTCTTCGGATCTGGGCACATACAGACGGTCGACATCAGCTTTGGGATGATGCATGCGATAGCAAGTGAGTAGCTTTCTCGTTTTGGCATCCATTCGCTTAATTTCAGCTATGGTCCAGTTAAGGACATTAAAGCTGTATTGCACCACAGGGACAGCCAATGTGTTTATGGCCGATATCCTGTTTTTGAGTTCAGCTCAGTATTTAGTACCAGACATACACGCCTGTAGTATTCTTTTCTTATTTTCCTTCATTTGGGGTGTTGTATGCCATCTCCTTCGCTAATTCCTAGGTACTTATAAGCTTCACCATGCTCCAGTTCCCTAATCTTTGTGACAAAATCTAAATCTATTAAGGGTGTTTCTGTAATTCTACCTTTCTTGAAAGTTACTTTTGCACATTTATCTTATCCGAAGTCCATACCTATGTCGTCACTGAAGTATTGTACAATATTGAGGAGGCCTTTCAACTCATTGTCGTCTTTGGCAAAGAGTTTGAGATCATCCATGTAAGTAGGTGATTGAATATTTTCTTATTTATTTTGTAGCCATAGCTACTGTTGTTCAGTTCATGTGTAAGAGGGATTAAGGATAAACAAAACAGAAGGGGTGACAGAGAATCTCCTTGAAAGATTCCACGTCGGATACTCAGACAGTTGGATATGGCAGTGCCCCCCGGTGTGACTAAGGTATAGTTTGGTGTTCCACATTCCCATGCTGTGCTTAAGGAAATTTAATACCACAGGGGAGACTTTGTACATTTCCAAAGTCTTAGGATCCAAGAATGTGGAACACTATCAAAGGCTTTACGATAATCAATCCACGCTGCACTTAGATTCCTGCGTCGTCTCCTGCAATTTTCCAGGATCATTTTATTTATCAGAAGTTGATCCTTGCAGCCATATGAACCTCTTCTGCATCCCTTCTGTTCCAGCGGGAGAGTGCTGTTTGTTTCGAGAAAGGAATAAGTACGGTTCGTCAATACAGACGTGATCAACTTATACGTTGTGGAGAGACATATTATTATTATTATTATTATTATTATTATTATTATTATTATTCTTTGTGTCATATCCTATCAGAAGATTGACAATCTTGACTCTCCACAAGTTTCTGTTTTTTGTAGCTCTTAATAATTTTTGTCTTTTTGTTATCAGTCCAAAACCCTGTTCTGCCACCTATTTACTCATGCTCGCTATATATGTTAGATGTTGTTTTCCTCTTTCCCTCTTACCTTCAATTTGGACTGTGAGTGTCAAATTTTCCAAGCTTTCTTTCCTCATTATGCGCCCGAGAAATTTCAACTATATCTTTTAGATGAAATTATAAGTGTCCATTTTGTTTCCATTTTCTCTAAAACTTCTTCGTTGTTCGCATGTTCCATATTTGGTATTCTCAGTATCTGTAGAACCACATTTTATGTTGCTCTTCTTCAACTGCGAGATTTTCCAGCATTCATTGCCATATACAATGACTGATATCACATAACAATTCAACACTCTTGTCATTGTATATAAACGAGATTTTCCTGTTTCTTAATACTTTGCTTAGCTTTTGAAAGGCATCCTTCTCTATCCCAATGCGTTTCAGTGACACACTTTCCGACTTCTGATAGAACACTTCCCAGATATTAAAATGTTTGTATTGGTTTGATTTTGATATCCCTAATTTGTAATTTGCATGTTGGGTTGCACCTCTTGTTAACAACCATGCATTCTGTCTTTTTGCAGTTGATGCTTCACTCTTTCTTCTCGCGTCAGAAGTAGAGAGTTCAAGTAGACTTTAGAAATGACACGGAAACCTAATCTTTAAGAGGAAACAAGGAGTAAACATCTACTCCCGTTTAAAAGACTGAGGATGCGTTTGAATCGAACAATAGGCGAACCCATCAACTACTATTTCAAGAGACCGTCAAATGTAGGTCCTAATGTTTGTATTATGAACCAACCAAGTGATTAGTGTTATTTCCAAACCAACATAGACATAGAGTAGCGTACAATACGATATATTTTGTTACCTATTTTATTATGTGTGCTAGGAGTATCGTTTAGCTTAGCCTGTACTATGGAGTATCCGATCGAAACCAAATTAGTAGCACTTATGAGAAATCGCCATCAGCGTCTTCATAGTCATTTCTTTCCAGTAAATGTCAGTTTCCTATTTTTTAAAACAGGCCAGCACAGCCAGGCAACAATGTTATAACAATTTTATTACTACACAATGCAAAAAGATATTGTGATTTTAAACAAGTTTTTTCTTCTCATACTTATAAAATTTGATTTTTACAAGTTTCTCCAGTGCCGACTTCACTCGGCTCTCCTGAATTATTGCATAATTATTTTCCATAAAAAATGTGTGCGCCAAATCATTTATATTGTTTTGTGCTTTTTCAAAAAGTAATTTTTAACAAGTCTTCAACAATTTTTATTTCTCTTAACCTCTGTTTCTTTTATAAGAGCAACCATAATTTCTGCCAACTCTCTTTGACCTGAATTTATTTTACTGATCTTCTACGGGCTTCTACACAATTAAGGCATAAAACAAAACAAAAATAAGTGAAAAACGAAATGTCAAGGGGAAAAAACTGCGTATTTTTGCTTTTTAATATTGCTTCTTTTTTTCATTATTTTTTCTTTTTCTTGTTGACTTTCATTTCCACTTCTGCTGTGTTATTAGTGTCTCAGCCCGGGGAATTCACTCTTTGGCATAAAACGGTCGTTAGTAAAAACAAAAATACTTCCAAAATGTCGGAACGAAAATCATCAAGGCTAAACAAATGCAAGTTCATTGATTCTCCGGCTATATCGACTTTTTTCAGTCAACGATCAAAAACCAATGCATATGACATTCGTGTTCATTTATTTAGTTTTTTTTTTATTATTTCAATTTGTCTAATTTTTTTTCATTTATTTAGTTTCTTATTTATTTATTTATCTATTTATTTACTTATTGCAAATGTTTGCTGTTTCTATTTCTTGTGTGCCGAATACAAATGCTGGACGATTCAAATATTTGCTTCGATTCCCCACTAAAAATGACCGGAACGTACAACGGCCGAAACGTCATGAATATGGCAATAAAGATGAGGACAACAGTCCCGACAATGTAAATAATGCAAATAATTCCAATGAACATATTGTGCAAATATACAACGCTACATTGCAAACACTGTTAACAGACAAACCACTGGGAAACATCACAGAAGTAAATAATGCTATATACACAAAAGATTTAGCAGCTACTGGGAAGCCTGGTGTCAAGACAATAAAAATATTGAACAACAGACAAAAAGAGCCAGCTTGGAAAGGCAATATTAAAACGAGAAAAGGGTAGAAATCTCAGCATAGCAAGGACAGATTATCGTAAAACCTTTGGTAGTGTGCCATACTCCTGGATCCTTAAGACTTTTGGAAGTGTACAAAGTCTCCTCGATGATATTAAATTTCTTTAAACATAACATGGGAATGTGGTAAACCACATTTACCTAATTCACACCAAAGGCACCGCCTCTTCCAACTGCCTGAATGTCTGACGAATAATATTTCAAGAAGACTCCTTGTCACTCCTTCTGTTTTGTTTGTCCCTAATCCCTCATGCATGAACTAAACAATAATAGCTATAAATACAAAATTAAACAAGAAATTGTTCAATCACCTACTCTACATGGAGGATCTCATACTCTTTACCAAAGACGACAATGAGCTGAAGGGTTTCCTCAATGCTGTAAAATGTTTCAGTGATGATATAGTTATAGGTTTCGAATTAGATAAATGTGAAAAAGTAACATTCAAGAAAGGCAGAATTACAGAAACACTCCCAATAGATCTAAATTTTGTCACAAAGATTAGGGAAGTGGATCAAGATGAAGCCTATAAGTACCTAGGGATTAGCAAATGAAATGGAATACAACATACCCAAATGAAGGATAAAGTAAGAAGAGAATACTACAGGCGTGTGTATCTGGTATTAAATACCGAGCTAAATTCAAAATCAGAATATCAGCTATAAACATCTTGGATGTCCCCGTGGTGCAATACAGTTTCAACATCCTTAACTGGACCATAACTGACATTAAGCTAATGGACGCCAAAACGAGAACGTTTCTCACTTACCAGCACATGCATTATCCCAAGGCTGATGTTGAGCGTCTGTATGTTCGCAGATCCGAAAGATGCAGAGTATTAGTTCAACTAGAACTATCTTACAAAACTACATCAATCGGCCTTCAAAGATACCTGGAAACTACTCAAGGCTGGATGATGATCTGTGTCAGAAAACATGAAAGAAGAAGCTTTATTCAGTAATAAAGGAAGCCAACAAATTCAAAATGGAGTGTCAAGTGGATGAAGAAATGCAAGTAAAACATAATACGCATACTTTAGCTGCAAAAATCTTTAAAACAAAAAAACAAAGCAAAGACAAATGCAATCGACCAGATACTGAAACGATGGCAGGATAAATTTCTTCATTGTACGAAACAAACTGATGTAGACAAACCCCGTAGCCATCAGTGGCTACGTAGTGCTGGGTTAAAAGCTGAAACCGAAGGTTTTATTCTTGTTACACAGAACCAATGCTTGCTAACTAGAAATTACCAAGCACACATACTAAAAACACATGTTAGCCTAAAATGCTGATCCTGTGATAAATATCCAGAAATAATTGACCGTCTTGTATCAGGTTGCAAGGTATTGGTACCCATGGAATATAAAATCCGGCATGACAGAGTGGGCCAATTGGAAAATCTGCAACTTTTACAGAAAGGAAACTGCAAGAAATTGGTATGAACACCAGCCAGGCCCGGTTACAGAGATAGAACCTGTAACAATTTTATGGAACGTTATAATACACACAGACGGAACAATCAAAGATAATCGCCCAGACATTGTTATCAGAGACTGAAAAAACAAAATGTGCCTTTTTATTTACATGGCTGTCCCTGCAGACTGTAATGTGTCTTTGGAGATCTTAAAAAAAAACTACCAAAATACAAGGACCTTGAAATCTAAATCTCAAAAATGATGCACATGATGACATCAACATCTCCAGTTGTATTTGGAGCCCTCGGATTGATTGCAAAAGATTCCAAAGGACTCATTTCCTGGTAGCTCATGCCTTAACGAATACAAAAAATTGTACTCATAAATTTACGAAGGGTTTTATCTATATAAAATATATGCGAGCTTAGATGTTTTTTTTTTTATTATTTTCTTTTTCCTCAGAAAATGCTCAGTGAAAAATGTCATGATGCCATTTCTGATCTTAGGTCTCAGGTTGGGATCCTCAAATAATAATAATAATAGTAATACTACTACTAATAATAATAATAATAATAATAATAATAATAATAATAATATATTGAACAGTTTCGAAGAATCGGAAATTAAGGAAGCACTGAAGCCATCCAAAAAATAGTTTTACTATGAAAACAAATTTACCAGGATAATGAGGTGAATTGTTTTCACTTGATCTCCATAATGATTTGAACATTGTTGTTGTTGAAGATGATGATGATGATGATGATGAGTTTCCTGTTAAGAAATTAAAACGAGTGCAAATCTAACAGAAAATTGAACGGCACAATACCCATGGAACTGTAATGAAGGTTAGATTGAAAAAAGTAGATAAGACACGTGAAGACTTTGTGTCACCTGGCTTCCAAGTGTACCCTTTCTAAAACAGAAACATGGTACGGTAGAATTGATCAATTGGAAATTTTTTCAAGTTACGTTGTTTGTTTTACCCTTTCTTTAGTATTATGTGACATGGTATCAGTGACATGGGTGGGGGTGTTATCAAACACCCCATTTAAAATATTAGAGACATATTTAGTTCTTAATTTTCTTGTTAGTTATTGTTTTGTGTCTTCTCACTAGTTTTTATAAGATAAATAAAATAACTGCTATTTTTAATGAAATTGTAAATTTTAAAAAAATTAAATACGTAAAAGTAGTTTTCATCTTATTTTCAGGAAGCAAATAAAAGTGCTTGTAATCCACAGAAATCCTGTCATGAGTCCCGTAACCATTAGGGCCGTAAGGACACCATATGTACTTCAGCCATAGTAGCAGTTGTGCGTTTATGGTAGAGGTGAGCAAACTACAACCAGCGGGCCACATCCGGTCCGTTGGTCTTTTTAATCCGTCCCGCATTCAACTAGGTTGCACATTCACCTTATTTCCAAGCGCCACGGAACGACTGCACCGCGGTCACCGGAGCTGATCGCTGCCACTAATGACACGTTTCAGCAGCGTCTCTCCGCGACGCCGGGCTATTAATTCGTAGCAGTTCTATTTTTGATGGAGCCGTTGCTAAATCGCGTCAAGCTCAACAGAGCAGATTGCACCGGACAGAAAATCCGACATAGAAGTGCCTTAAACTTTAAGGCATGATAGCCTGATAGACTCATAAGGCTGGTTGTCTTCTCAAGGCAAGAGAGTCCTGCTGTTTAGCTCATAGCTGGAAAAAAGAGAAGAGATGGATTCACGCCTTTCCCAAAATTATTTGTGTAAAATTAGACGTAACTAACACGGCTAGAATTCGAACTAGGTTCAAACATTTCTTTCCGAATTGTTAACCCTAACCCACACATTCAAATCACACAGGTATTATAACTAAAACCAGAAATTCCTTGTACTTACATAATTTTTAAAAAAAGTTTTTATTTTGAAAACTCGAACTGAATAATCAATAATTTAAAAAAGTATTTGTGAATTCCCAAAATTAAAATACGCAAAAAATAGGTTTTTTTCGCTTCTGTAAGTCAATTGCTGATGTCTTGATGGCTTTTACTCAAAGAGTTTATCAATCTGTAGATAAGAATGGTAAAGCTCACATTGTTGCTTTGGATATCTCGAAAGAATTTGACAAGTATATTGGTGTTCTTCACAAGTTGAGAGGTTATGGTATTTCTGGATTAATTTTTTGAACTGATTCATTCTTTCTTATCGAATCACGAATCACGAAATATAAGTTGTCTTGAATGAGCACTCTTCTAGATATTTTGCATTAATACAAACGTATTCCTACCTGATGCCATAAATTCTCAACTCAGTATCTCTTCTGAAGACACAACCATTTATTCTTGTCTCAGGTGAAATTAGTAACATATCTAAAGAAAAAGATATAAATTCTGTTTTTAACTGTAACGAGGAATGACTTATTAATATTAACACCTCCAAAACGAAACTGCTCTCTTTTCTGAGAGACCCTCTTTTTGCCTCCTATCAGCATGGCTGGTGCTAACTTCGAACTAACGGTTTCCGCTGATATGAATTGGAAAGATTATAATTGCTAGGTCTGCTGTTTAGAAAATTGATTCCTTGTGTTGTGCTAAACAATTTTTATCGACAGAATTTATCTTACATATTTATAAATCTACCATTCGTCTTTGCTTTGACTATTGCTGCCACTTCTGGTTTAGTACTTCTGCTATATATTTAGAGATTCTTGATAAAATCCAAAGAAGAATCTGCAATGTTATTAGTCCTCACCTGGCATTTTGGCTTTAGCCACTTTCCCACCACCGTAATATAGCTTCCTTGTGATTTTTCTATAAATACTTTCATGGTAATTGTTCAGATGAACATTTCTCTATAGTACCTAGACTTTATGAATTTAAATGTAATACTAGATTGGCGGTAAGGTCTCATCATTTTACAGTTGAAATGGCTAGATGTAACTGTAAGTTCTATACTGATAGTTTCTTCTGTCGCACTTCTCGTCTGTGGAACACTCTTCCGGTTTCTTGCTTCCCAGTCAGCTATGAACTTCAAAAATTTAAATGCAATGTCAATCGCTATCTTCTGTCTTTTTAATTCTTGTTCTTTTATTGTTCTCTCCCCTTGTAGTAATTTTTCTCTTATTCTCTACCACTCAGTAACCCCCTTTACATCTTAGTGGCTTTATTGTCTTGCTTGTGATGAAATGATTAAAAAAATTACTAAATCAACAAATAAAACTGCTATTCACACAAACACTATGACTAAAACCAGAAAGTCCTTTTCGTTATTTGACAAAGATATTCAAAAAGCTACTTGAGTAATCATGAAAAGTTCACTTACCACTCGGTAAATATTAAGGAAAAACATTTGGTGCCGTTTTCAAACGCCCCATGGTGTTAACGGAGAGTTCAAGAAATGCCAATTCGATGTTAATTTAAAAAAAAAAGATTAAAGATAAGTGAAATAATGATCCTCATGCGCATTAATTGCAATGATAAGAAATCGTGAATAGAAGCCATTTTCAGTATTTACTGCCCACGTCGTTGGAGCTTTTAAAAAAAACTGATCTGCCGTCTTTACATTTCAAAGGTATGAATAAAAATATACAAGTTCATTTTTTTTTTAATTGAAGTGATGTCTATTCTTATTTATCAATGAAAAGATTTTTTTCTTTATATAAAAAAAAAATAAACTCTTGTTTGAAAAACTCCTTTTTATAGTTTTTTTTATTTTTCAGACGATACTCTGTTCAATAAATTTGAAGAAAATCAAAGCAGACGAGTAGTCACTGAATGTGAATCCAAAAAGACATCAACTTCTATCCAAGTGAAAAATTCCTATGGAAGAAAAGAAAAGCGAAAGACGTTCGAAAGATACAAACGAATGAAAGTATTTGTAAAGAGAGAGAAAAAGAGCGCTGAGAGATAGCAGTTCTGACATAAATACGCTGAAAAAAAATCAAAGGAACAAACAAATAAAGAAACTAATGATTTAAAGAAAGAAAGAAAAGAAAGAAAGAAAGAAAGAAAGAAAGAAAGAAAGAACAAATTTCTTAAAAAGCAACTCGCTGAAATTAGCATAAAGAAAAATGCAAGACTGATTTATATTAAAAGGACTAGAAAAATGTATAAAAAATAAACTCGAACTTTTTTATTGCTTCTAAATATTGAAATGTTGTCACGTTCTTAACGGACTCTAGCGTAGTTCAAATTTCAGATTTACGATTAGCGTTTGTTTCTGTGGAGGTACAAATAGGAGATTTGATAATAATTCAGTAAATTCATCAGACCATCTGACTGGAACGAGTGTTTTTTATGCGAAACACTGGAGTCGGTCAATGAGATTGAACATATATATATATGTGTGTGTGTGTGTGTGTGTGTGTGTGTGTGTGTGTGTGTGTGTGTGTGTGTGTGTGTTTTGAACAATAAAAAATATTAAAAAATTAAAATCTTCATATACACTGGGTTGTATATTAATATTCTTTCGTTTTTATTATTTCAGTTAGATTCCTCGACTAGTTTCGGCCAACATAGCCATCATCAGGAGAAAAAAAATTCTGCTTCTTAGTAGCAGTGAACTACAGAAATGAATGACTTGATGGAGAAAATAAACATTTGTCTGTAGTTTTCATTAGCTTTTTTTATTTTTTAACACGAATTTTGTTCAGACCTTGTGTTGGTCAAACAGTCTCCTTTAAGTTGTTATTTGAGATAAGAGCTGGATGGATTCATGCTGCTCTGAATTCCCTTGGTCATTTTGACAGTTTTATTGGTTCCTGGAAAGGAGGTTGCGTCTCTGTTAAGTGTGTATATTTGGTTCTTAGGAAGCGAGTCAGTATGATGTGTGTAAGTGCGTATATTAGTATGGGTGTGTGTTATCATTTGGCTCATTAGGGACTGAGTGAGCATGATGTGTGAAAGTGTGTATGGCTGTGTGTATAAGTGTGAGACCGCAACACCTCCGCAAGCATGCCTGTCTTGTGTGGGTGGGAAATGTGGGTAGGTCCTAATTTGTGGGGTTATATATTAATTCTATCTATGTTGTTAAATTTTTGATTAAGCCCGTCTGGGTCGAGCGTTTTTGGGCGCCGAATCCACTTATTTTCATGCCCTTCTAAAATCTTTCTAATGTTATCTGCTCTGAACTTTTTTCTCAATTATAGTGAATTTGGCATGGGTTTGAAAATCGTGTTTTTTAGGCGGAAATATTGTTCTACAGGTAATAATCTTTCATGGGGAGTCGACTTAATTCGACTGCGATAATTCTGTAGTGAAAGGGCCATTCAGATTTTCCTACATATTGTTTCTGGCATAGTGTGCATTCTAATAGGTAAATTATGTTATGACTTCTACAGTTAGAGTCGTGGTAGATTTTGAAAGTAGATTTAGTGACTGAGCTAGTGAAGGAATTCGTGTGTTTAATGTGGTTACAGCATAAGCTCCTTTTGTTGTTACATGGTTGGGAAAATTCTGTTGTTTTTGTTTTTGGTTTATTACGGATTACTTTATCCCCTGAAATGTGGTTACTATCTATAATTTCCTTAATTTCTTAGGCCTACGATATGCTACAAGGCCGGGTTCCTCAAACAATTTCTTTAGGTTTGATTTGAGATGTAGTATTTCCCAGCGACTTTTGATTATTTGGGATAGTGGAGGCAGAGTGGGGTTAAAAGTGGTTACTAGAGGGATGCAGCTGGGTATATTTTAATCTTGTACATTACGGTGTCTTTTCTAGGTGTGGAAATTGCTTTATTTATTTGTTCCCTGATTAGGTGTTGTTTATAGCCCCGTGTTGTGAATGGATGCTCCAGATTTTCAATGTGTTTATTTAGTTCTTCATTGTTGAAACATATCCTTCTGAGTCTAAGTGCTTGTGAATAGGGAAGGTTCTCCTTGAGTTGTTTAGGGTGGGAAGACTTAAAGTGTAGACAATTGTGGGGGTCGGTGATTTTAGTGTGTAGTGTCGTTTGTAGTTCTCTGTTTTCATCTATGTAAATGCGGGTGTCTAAAAATATTACCGATCTTGTGGAATATATATATATATATATATATATATATATATATATAATTTGTATGGATATGAGTTTGTGACCCTGGGTTTCACGTTTTTACCCTCATCAGACTAATATATGTAATATTTTTATATAGGAATAAAGTGTCGCTTCTGACACTTGAGTCATAGATCCCCAGTGAGAAAACACAAGCTATCATCCCATTATTAAATTAAGCAGACCACGTGACCATAGAGGAAACGCATATATAGGAAGTCGCGTGAGGTCTAAATGATCGCCATTTCTATTCTATCTTCTATCACTATACGGAGCGCTATTCTCTACTCTATTCACTATACTATTTCTCTATACCGATCACTATACGGTGGTTACTCTCCGAGCGAGAATTATCGAGCAAGTACTGTTAGTGCGAGTGCTATTCGAAGGCGTCTGACACCGGTATTGTTCGACGGCGTACTGTAGTTGTATCTGCGATTACAAAGTGTCTACTATAACGAGCATTGCGAAAGCGACAACGAGTATTCGTTGACATTACAAAAGTGTCAAGCAAGTGTTCGTTAGCATCACAAAAAATGTATGTGTGTGTGTGAAATATCAAAAACACTGGCCTTCTTGCAACCACGATTTCTACCGAGATGGCTTCGTCAGGCAATGAGTCATTTTTTTTTTCGTTTCAAAAATCTACCCGTAATTATACTTCTTGTACTGGAAGGAGGTGAAGGAGGAAAACAGATGGTAAGAAAAAGAAAGAGAGAGAGAAAAGTCTCTCTCTCTCTCTCTCTCTCTCTCTCTCTCTCTCTCTCCTGCTCCTCCCACTACCAGTACAATTATATTCATGTGTAGGTTTGAGATGAAGCAAAGACTTGGAGCCTGACGAATCCATCTCGAAAGAAAGCGTGGTTACAAGAAGGTCAGTGTTTCTGATATTTTACATATTAATTTGCTCTACATTTTTGTTTTCTGAAAATAGTATTGTGCACTTTTTTCATTTTAGTGAATATCTTTTTTGCCGAATATATCTATCTGTATATATATATAGGGAGAGAGATCAACCTGATCAACGATGCAATTACCAGTTTCACGCCTCAAGTGATTTTCAGACAATGAAAATCATCTGAGGCGTGAAACTAACAGTTCACACAGTTTAATACATACTAGTTTTAACCCGTGAGAATTTCATGGTTTTCCTATTTTAATATTCTGATGAATCTTAATCCTTAACTTAATGATTGAATAAGCTCATGACGAGTTCTACATCAATAAAATATCTGTAGAATTTCCCCCTATCGCATCGTTAAATGTTTGAGCTTAACTTAATAATAATCGGAAATATGAATGTTGGTCGTTATTTTAAGAAGTGGGTACAAATGAAAAGATGTGAAATCAACAACTTTTTTCTATTTCACCGAAACATCCGTTAACCACTACTTCCTTTCTCTTTCTTGTTCTTTCGTTCTTTCTTTTTTTCTTTCTTTCTTTCTTTTTTATGCTTTCCTTCTTTCTTTCTTATGCTTTCCTTCTTTCTTTCATTCATTTTCTTACTGAAACCAAATAGAAAAAAAGAGAAAATGTAAAAAAAAACAAAAAAAAACGAGGAATGGGTGTAAAGTAAAAAAAAAAATACCCGACAAAAAGAGCAAATAACTACGACATTCTACACGTACGCATATACTCGCAGATGGACACGTGCGTAAATGCACACACACACACGCAACACTATGGAAAGAAAACTTTCACCAATGAAAAATTAATATAAAAAAAAAAAAAATCGACAAGTATAAACAGTCAAGTGCTGATACCCCTAACGAAGGGATGGAGTGATTCCCGGAGGGTCAAGTTACAAAACTCTGTGTCGGGAAGCTGAAGTTAACATCAATCAGTCAAATGATAAACCTTTTATTTCTACTTGCATATATATATATATATATATATATATATATATATATATATATATATATGCATATATATATGCATATGAATATTTGTTTCCCCATTATATATATATATATATATATATATATATAGTGGGGGAAACAAATATTCATATGCATACAAATTTTTAATTTATTGTATTTCCAACTAATGAATAAACATACTTTTCATATAATTAACTCTACACAGATGCATAATAACTAAATATGCATAGAAAACAGAAAAAAATTTGATTCCATAGAAATTTATCTATCCATTTTAATGGATGAAAAAAGTATTCATACAAAGCAAATTTCAGATATTAAAACTTTTAAATTGCTGTAATACTCCAGATTATTCAAGTGGAAAATTCTAGAATGTTCCAATAATGTTATCAGTAATTATTTTTAGCCTAAAAAATACAAACAGAACATTCTGAAATTGGTGCAAGAAGGTTATCATCATGGCAAGAGGTAAAGAATTGACAAATTCGCAAAAAGAACTGATTATTAAGCTCTGGAGAGAAGATAAAGTTACAGGAAAATCTCAGACAACCTGTATATTCCATTTACTACCCTTAGTTCATTCATTGCATGGTATAAAAACTGTTGAAAACTAAGGAAGAACAGGTACTCCACGGAAGATTTCTTCAAGATCTTTGAGGAAATTAATGCCTCAAATTAAACAAAATCCAATGGTTACATGCCAAGAGTTCCAGGAAGATTTGCTTTCACCAGGAATCTGTCTTACTAAAAGCACAATAAGCAAGGAAACTCATAGGAATAATCTAAAGTCACCTTACACGGAAAACTCCACTGTTATTAAAAAGACACAGAGATGACTGGTTGAAATTCGTTCGTGAACATAATGATAAGGAAAAATCGTATTGGGAAAGAGTATTATGGACGGACGAAAACAAAACCGTCTTGATCCAGGGCACCACTACCTCTTCAAGGCACTTGATGTAGCCCTCCGTGTTGCGATGAATGAAGGCGTAACGTCGCCATCACTATTGATCACATCAAACACCACGATGTTGACTGGATATATCATCCAACTCTTTCTGAATACTCTGCATCGTCCTCAGACTGACACCCAAACACTCTGAAATGTTCATATTGGAGCTTCCACCACGAATGCCAAGCAATACAGCATTTCTGGTGGAGTGAATTGCGTCATGCTGCTCTTTTTCTTACAAACGATGGCCAACTGACCCTACTATACTGTGCAGTTGTCAAAATAAAAAACAAACAACGCGCATGCGCGAAAATAAAAATAAAATATGGCGACAATTTGTCAATAGCACCCTGTATGTTAATAGAATTATTGTTATGACTATGGTTAAAATTGTTGTTTAAATGAAATTTCATTTGCTTGTTGTCTATGTAATTAGGATAGCCATAAATGATAAGTGTTTGTTTTATATTATTTAATTCTTTAAAGAAAATTATGTTGGATGTGGGAATGCATTCAGTTGTTTGGATTCAGTTATTAATGACAGAAGTTTTATGTTTCTCAGGGCATTCACTGTTGTAATTTAAAAGGCAAGAGTTAGATTAAATATTTTGTACGAGGATGTGGTAAAAATTTCGCTGTTTTAGTCAATGAGAATATCTAGAAATGGGATTTTTTTATCGATATTTAGTTCATAAGTGAACATTAAAACTGAGTTTGGATGAAGATGTGATCAATATATCTGGCATCAATGGTGGGTTTATTTATTTTATTAAATATTTTGTTTCCTAAGTTGATTGGATGAAGGTCTGCCTATTACTAGGCCGTCAGTCTGGGTATAAATATTACCAACGTGATCGTGGAAATGGACCAGTCTTGTGAATGCTAATAAATTTTTCTTTTTAATATTGTGGGATTAATTTTCAGGGGCGACAGAAAAAATGTTGATAAGCGTTATTTAAAATAATGTCAATTGTTTCCTGATCTGGAACGTTAATGAACAAATTTTCAACATCTAAGGATGTTAAGATTTCGTCTCGACGTTTGTTGGAGTAAAGAATATATTTAGATTCGCTAGTAGAGCTGATACTGCATTTAGTGGG
Source organism: Acanthosepion pharaonis (assembly GCA_903632075.3). Lineage (NCBI taxonomy): Eukaryota > Metazoa > Mollusca > Cephalopoda > Sepiida > Sepiidae > Acanthosepion > Acanthosepion pharaonis. The sequence goes on along the minus strand of CAHIKZ030000824.1, from coordinate 1,705,577 downwards.
TAAATACGGTATGATTAATTAATAAAATATTTATCAAAAATAAATAATGGGTGAAATGTTTAATAAAAAAACAACAAAAAACAAGCCGATAAAATACTTGTAAAAATTCTGGATTGTTATTTCTACACAATAGCCTTTTGAATAATTTCAAATATAACCGTTCCCGCCGTTTTATTAACCGTTAGGAAAGCGCAACACACCAGAAATATCTAACTTTGATACCCACAATGCCCCATTTCCAGCATATATAGATAGTATATAACCCAACACACGCGGCCTGAAGATTACGTTCACGTATGAAACTGACTGTCGCCCAGTCGTTATTGTCGTCAGAGTCTACTCTTTTTATTCTTATGAATTCAAATTATAACACTGAAACTCCTATTATTTGCGCATTCGAATGAATACGAACTTTACTACGCTTGATCAATTTCAATCGGATGCGACCCCTATAAGGTGGCCAGTGTTCAATAAGGAATGAGAGGAATTAACTAGCTCTCTCTCGCTCTCTCTCTATCTATCTATCTACCTATATATATATATATATATATATATATATATATATATATATATATATATATTACGACTAGGTGCTCCATACTTCCGTCCTTGTGCCACATCTAAGCAGCGCTTGGAAAATCGCTATATATATATATATATATATATATATGTATGTGTGTGTGTGTTTGTGTGTGTGTGTGTGTGTGTGTGTATGCATGTATGTATATATGGTGAGTAGAATATGGTGAGTAGAAATTCGCACGTCGTTAAAAGAAACGGAACATATGAATATATGCAATTGCGTTTTCATATAATTTCGTACACACACCTATACGCAAATGTTTTTGGAATTTTATCACTCGAATCTGTATGGAACGTTATATATTTAAGAAATTACAATGATTATGTAAACTGATCTTAGATAATTCTTTTCTAATTAAGCCATTGAAAATCCCATTCCTATTAAGAAAGTCTTAAACTAAACCCCACCGTCACATGACACCACATTCAACCAAAACAGAACTCGGTGTTTATTCGCTGACTTCAGCACACATATCGCAGCACACATGACTACAAAGAGAGACCTAGATTTTTTTCAGTCTATCTTTTCCTGAAGATTGTATTTAACTGCAAATGAATCTCTCAACTTTCAAACTGTCTTTTCTCGTTCTTTCTTTTTCGATTCTACATAATTTTAATCTATTTTCTATTGTTTTTAGATTTTCTTTATGTCTGAACGGAATAAGTGTATCTTCGGCGTCGTCATGTTTCATCAACCATCTTTAAACTGCTATGATAACGACGTCACACTGATGTTGTCTTGGTAACTTTCTGTTTTTCTTTCTGTAGGTAAATTTTAATAATTAGTAGCGTGAGCTTACCAAATATACAACATGACTAATGCACCTTGCCTACAAAAACAAAAAGACTGGCTTAACTTTACAGTTTTTCTTTCTTAACGAAAAATGCCCGTAGAAACTGTAAAAACAGAATCGGGTTGGTCAACCTCCCCGTACGAGACTCTGCCCTTTGGCGGAGCCTCGTCCGGGTTCCTCTCTGCTCAGAGGCAGAGAGTTCGACCGTCAAGCCGAGAAGCTCGGCTTAATTCGACCCACTCTCTTGAGAGGCGCAGTATACATAGTGTTAGGAAAAGTTCATTCTGTAGTTATAGGTAAGGACCCATGACAGTGTTGTTGGTCTTTTTATATAAAAATGTTTTGCCTGTATTTTTACCATTAAAATGATATTTGTTTATACTTTGATAGAGTTTCTTGTTTGGAGGTTCATTATTTCCCCATAGCTAGGACCCTAACAGGTCCTATGACCCCTGGTTATCAATTAAGAGTTAGTTCCACGCTTCAGATAACCTCCAATCTCCCGATCAGAACCTTGCTGTCGGATGTCATTTATCGTCATACCCAGGACTTTAAAGGTAATGGTAACAAAAGAAATTTATTTTTTACTAGCAGCATGGCCCGGCGTTGCCCGTGCTTGATTCAAAAATTGTACGACTCATACAGCAATCGCTATCACTTGACTTAAAATATTTTTGCCCTTCCTTGCCTTTAAAGGAGTGTCCTTTGCCGTGCTGATGTTGCTACATGTCTTACTTCTTGCCTATCTCACACTGCGAATTTTTTCTAAGCTCTATACTAAACATTAAATCTGTTACGAAAAAAGAACTAAACAAAATGAACACAAAACGATCAGCTTTAAAAAAGGACTCGTAACTGGAAAAACCGAATGAAAAAAGAATGTTAACAACAAATACCTTTTCACACCCAACCCAGTTCTGTGGAATCAGAATCAACGTTGCGTTTAAGCAAGCGAATGAGCCAATTAGAGTAAAGTGCCATGCAGATTTAAATTTTCCCCACTTGTGACGAATGCAGCTATCTATTTTTTTTTTTTTTGCATGCTAGCATGCTAGTTAACATTCGTGTCAGTCAGCTGTTGGCTCTCACGCTGGCCAATAGAATCTTCGTGCCTATTCGTGGCAGCCAGTTATAGGCTCTTACTCTGGCCAGTAGAAAATGGCTGCAAACTAAATGAAAACTGCCGTAGAAGCATGAAAAAATCGATTATTTCCACTGTCGATGGGAGTTGGGAAATGCAAAGTCAGTCTTGGCCTTCCCACTAACTTGGAGCATGTGCATGTAAATATTAGTGCAAATCCGTCGAAAATTGCGGCCGTGCATTCGTTACACACACACACACAAACACGCACACACACACATCCTGCCTTTTATAGATAGCGATAAACTACGTAATTTATATGCTGAGATCAGTTTTAAATGCTTTGTGTTGTGTGTTATTCATTGATATGTTTAATATTCATTTACAGTAAAATGCAGAGGAAAAATGTAGGCATTTAGCTTGAGTTGAAAACAAATTCATTTACTATTATTATGTATTCGTGTGTGTATGTGTTCGGAAAAGGATTAGCGGAGAATCTAGCATAAAGCAAATGATTTGTTGAAGATTATCGTTCAGTGGCATTAGATTAGCAAAATTGATTGAAAGAAGATGAGAATTAGATATTTAGGCAAAGGAAAATTTCGTTCGCAACAAAGAAAAGAATCGTGAATTGCTACGAATCCTCTAATATGGCAGTAAATGCTAGAAAATTTCCTCATAAATGAGAAGATTTGAGGCCTCAGAGATGGGATCCTACAGAAGAACACTGGGAATATCATGAACGGAGCATACAAACAGTGGCGGGGCGCTTTGAAATACTGGGTACAGAGCTGATAAGCCGTCAAAAAAAGCAAATCAATCAGCCAAGCAATAAAAGCACGTAAGCAAAGGTGGAAATTTCAAGGAAATTATACACAGCATCAGAAAGAGGATACATATTGAGGAAAGAAGGTCTAACAAATCCGATACTCACAAGTCAAATTGAAGGCAAAAGAGACAGAGGAAAGCAGCCTACTGAACGAACTTATGTAAATGGACGGCAGAACAGGAATTGGAAGTGATAAACTGGGGATAATTATTCCCTAGAGAAACAAAGAATAGGAAGTTATGGTGAGCCTTGATCACCCGCGTGACACGGCACATAAACAAAAAAAAAATGAATACATGCTATGCGTTTTCAAAAATAATACAAGCGCCCAGGGGTTAATAAACTAAATCCATCTATTTATAAATATTTTAAAGATTCAAAGGCAAGCTAATATTTACTGAAAATGATTTAATTATGACTGTAATAATTTGAAAATGCTAATGAAATTGTTATGCAACGTTTTATTAGCTGGGAAAGTCCAAAATCCGTATTGGGAGATTTCTAATCCCTTTTATTTTTTACTGGGAACTTTCGGCCAAAAGTGTAACGTAGGTTAGTTGAGAAAAAAATGTAAAATTGAAATTTCAAAATTTACTCAAGCTGGTGTGTATGTGTTCACTTGTAAACACTTAAAGAAGAAACAGACAATAAATAATAATTGCAAATTATAATAAATTATTATATTACTTTTAGCAATATTTACATTTTGTTATTATTGTTTGACGAGTCCTTTTTTAAAGCTTAGGTTTCTACAACAACCGTTTATTCTCTTTCACTGCAGTGAAACAAATTTCTGTGTTTCTTGAGTATGTCTGTTTTCTTTTTCGGGTTCGGTTAAGTAAGGATAATCATTGTTATAATAGACGATCTCAAGTCAACCTTGCGCTGAGATGAATCGGCTAAAAAAAGATTGCACTTACTTCATCTGTGGAGTTTCAGTTAAACACGTGTGAGCGCTATGCGTTGGAAAATGGAAGGGAGTTTCTTTTTCTGTTCCAGAAGTAAGTTCGGGCAAGTCATGATAAGCATGGTTTTAATGGTCGAGCTATCATCAGCCTTGGAACGGCCAAAGAAAATCTTGATTTACTTCATAGGTGAAGTCTTTGGAAGACACGTGCGAACACTATGCGTTGGAAAATGTAAAGAAAGTTCAGTCGTCGGTGGCCTGGGAAAACGGAAAGAAATGTTTCTTTTTATAGAACATAAACAGCGCCACCTAATGGGCAGTTGACGAAGCTAAATGGGTTAATCAAATTTTCGGTTCTTTTATTACTGGCATCATGGGAAATTTTCTTTTCTTTTACTTTGTTTTTTTTTTCATTCATTATTATTATTTTATTGAGTGGCTTTATTTAATTTTTCCACATTAGCATTACACTGTTACAAAACCATTGTACCTTAGTACCTTAAAATCCATAAGAATTCTCAAATTAAACATCTCAAAATTAATTGAAGTCACATAGTTAATATTATCCAACTTTTATCTTATCATTGGTGATAATCTTAATCTCTCAGTTGTCTTTACATATCTTTACTTGCATTCTGAACTCAAGGAAATATGACACGTTTGGATGAAGCTTCAAATCATTAACGGATTTTAAGTTTAATTAAAAATGTAAATATTGCTAAAAGTAATATAATAATTTATTATAATTTGCAATTATTATTTATTTTTTTTATATATATATATATATATATATATATATATATATATATATATATATATATATATATTATTATTATTATTGTTTGACGTTATTCATTTCAACTTTTTCCACAGTTACCGGGTTTTCTGTAGTAATATTTATTTGTTTTTTAACAACTACTAACATGACGATCATTTGTCTTAATTTTACTTTCTGTTTTTGCTTACCTAAAGTTATATTTATCAGCTTTACAATTTCTGTTTCGTTCATTTTTATCAATTGTGGAGGGGCGCTTTGAAATACTGGGTACAGAGCTGATAAGCCGTCAAAAAAAGCAAATCAAAGCAAAAAGATTGCACTTACTTCATCTGTGGAGTTTCAGTTAAACACGTGTGAGCGCTATGCGTTGGAAAATGGAAGGGAGTTTCTTTTTCTGTTCCAGAAGTAAAGCAAAAAGATTTTAGGTTTTAGTCTTATCAAAAAGGCAGTATAAATGGTTTTATTGTATGTTAAGTAATGATTTCATCTCCGAGTAGTTTAGATTTAACTCTCGATATATACTAGGTACCGCCACTAATTCACAAAAAAAAATCAGTATAGCATTATGACCCAAACTTAATAAAAACAAAGTTTTATTGAAAAAAAGGTTTATGTTATTATTAAGAGGAAAAACCGATGTATTTTTTAATTATTTTTTAAAAATCTTTTAATACTTTCTAGCACGTTCCAAATTTTGTCTAAAAATTTTGTTTGTTTTTTTTAGATCAGCGGTAACGTAATATTTATCATTAATTTTTTTGTTTTTGTTTTTTGTTTTGTTTTGTTTTGTTTTCGCGCCTTTTTTAGTTGAAAAACACATTAATTTGGAAATTCTCGCAAAAATCAAATAATTGCCGGATTTAAATACAACTTTTAGAACTTATTCACAAATGAATGAATTTATTTTTGAAAATATTATTTTTAGAAAATCTTGGTAAAAATATTTTTTTACATCTGTTAACCCCCGCTCTCCGTTCATATTATTTAAAAGCAGGACACATTGGAGAATGTAAATCATCATTTTTTTTCTTAATTTACACCAACTTTTCTAAAATCTGCTCAAAATCGTAAAATAAAAACTGCAATAAAACTAATCTAATTATTTAATTACATAAGCTTGCTTCTATAAATAATATATTTCTAAGGACATTATAGTCGGAAGAAGAAGAAAATTACGATAAATAATGAATTTTTACAAGAATTATTTGTATTTTTTAATTATAAAATTTCATAAATATTTTAAAATGTTTTAAAATTCTTCTACACACCACAACAAAATGGTTATTAAATCATTAAGTGAAAACTATATTTACTAAGTAAAAAATGAAAAGCTTAATCACAGTAAATATTTTTACAATAATTAAAAATAATTTTTCTGTTAAAATTTGTTTCATTTTTTGTATATGGTGTTTCAATACTGACACTATTAATAAAATTTAAAGTACTATGAAAATTTAATAATAAAATAACTTTCATGATAACAATTAATAATAAAAAATAAAATGAAAATATATTAAAAAATGTAAAAATGAATAATTAAATTACTTTAACATTTCATAAATTATTAAGTTACCTCTATCATGATATTTCACCCGTTATTACATTTTAAATTTAATTTAGGAAAATTTTATAGTATTTTAATTTTTTATTTTTTCATAAAGCATCTTCGGAAAGTAAATAAAAGTCAATAAATTATTGGATAATTGCTGAAAATAGCTTCATCTGTCAAAATGACTAGGTAGTTAAAAACAAAAAAAAATAATGCGTTCACTTAGATTTTGTAAATTTATGTCAATTCTGGTCATCACTTCGTAAATTGTCAATATATCAATCATTGGCTTAGAAACACAGGACCCATCGTTAAGAAATGCTTGTATATTATTTTTTTATGGTATAAGTAAGTAAAGTTTATTTTATTTCAGATTAATTTAACTTTAAATTTGCTAATAACGTGTCACAAATATATATATTATTTTTAGAAGATTTTTAAAACCGATAATTTTGTTTTGTTTGCAAATTTCTTAAAATAAAGAAAATAGCCGCTCTTAAGAAAATTTTCCTAAATCAGACAAACAGTTGAGATTCCGATCTATATAATTTTTATTTAAAAACGCCAGAATATTTTACTGACTGGGAATAGTAAATTTAATCCTTTAGCTTTCAATTAAAGCTAAAATTAAATCTTCAAGAATTCTTTTTTATTCTTAAAAATTCATTTTAAACCTTAGTTAACGAAAATTTATGCCGAATTAGTTGAGGTACCTAATATATACTATTTTTTGTTTCTGCTATTTGTTTCTAAAATAAACAAAGTTTTCGAAATTTGTGTTTTTTATTATTATTTATAACTAGCAGTAGAGCCCGGCGTTGTCCGGGGATATAACAGTAAGAGATAGATCAAGTATCGACCATCATAATGACTGAAAAATAAAATTGACAAAGATTATTGTTTAAGGTTGACGGACACGCATGTCTTAATTAGTTTTTGTTTTGTTTTGTTTTGTTTTTTTGTTTTTGATTTTTTTTTTTTTACGAATTGGTGAAACCCAAAGTCAAACAAAAACATTGTTTTCAATCGTTCAATCGTCAACCGATTGAATAGAATTTTATTATAAACAATTGTCTTGTAAATGGAATTTTTAAAGCGTTCTGAATGTAAAAATAAAGAAAAAAGTGTGCAAGACAATAAGAAATACTACCTGATAAAAAAAGTGAAGTTTTGTTGAAATCGGTTGAAAAATGTAGGAAATCCGATCTCATATATAAACACACACACACACACACACAAACAACCTGGGTTTTATAATAAGTATAACTCGATATGAGTTGTCCCCCTTTCATTCTCGCGATGCCTCTTAATCGTGTTTTCAAATTGATTTAATGCAAAAAAAGTTGTGTTTTTCCAATTTTTGCCGCTGTCAGAACCACTGCATGGTAATTTTACGTAGTTCTGTGAAGTTTTGTTAAAATCGGTTGAAAAATGTAGGAAATTCGATTCAATATATAAACGAACAGACACACACACAACCTGGGTTTTATAATAAGTATGATATAATATTATTATTATTATATAATTATTATTATTATTATATAATATTATTATTATTTATAATATTATATTATTTATAAGTAATATTTCGTAATTTTTCTTGCTTTCTAGTGTTTTTGTTTACCTAACATTTTATATATTTAAATACCGTTAATTTTTTGAGCTTCTTAAACAGGTAATGCATACAATGTGCATATAGTGTATTATAGTGGAGAAGCTTGCGCGTCACGACGAACCTGAATTCAATGCCGTCAGGATCGCCCGTGGTAGGATCATCCATGATGGTAAAGATTCAGGGAAGGGACTAGTCTAAGCACCACCCGACGACCGGCGGATAAGCAGTCAAGGCGACGTTCTACGTACGAGAACAAGTCAGCAGCCCCATGTCCTCATGAAGGTAAGTGACTCGCTGCCTTCTCTTATTTCTCTTGCCCTTGGTGAAGGTTAAATTTTTCAAATCCTCCTTCCTTAATATGTCCAAGGAATTTCAGATTCATGATTCTGTTCTTTTTATTGCTATTTTCATTAAAACTTCTTTGTTGCTTACTCGCTCTGTCCATATAATTTTCAGTATCCTTATGTAGAACAGCATTTCTGTTTCCTTTAGTTTTTTATCTCATCCGTGGCAACATTGTCCAGCCATATCACATAAAGTCCAGCACTTTTTTCTTCGTTTCTAATGAAATCTTTCCATTTCTCAGTAAAAAGCTCTCAACCTTTTGATTAATAACAATACTTCTTCACAGAATCTACTTTACAAGCGACTAATATTGTATACCAATTGTTTTATTCTTCAGAAAATATGTCTATAATAATAGAAAAGTAATACCAGAAATAAATCAACTTATATAAGTCATACTACAACATTTGTTTCGAGAAGGTTCACCGGTTATCTTTACGAGCCAAGTGTTATATGTAAACATATAACTCTCTTCCAATATCAAGCTTATTTATGTCGACAATACAACAGTAATCTGCTGCTTCAACTGCAAAAATAAAAAAATATATATATATATAAATTTCCGGAAGATATTTACATCAAAGAACAGCAACCTACTACCAATAAAAATTGTTCCAGTCTTTTGAGTAGGTACACATCTACTTATCATCTCTCAGTTGCGTCTCTGTCCATGAACAGAGTGCGTTCAGGGGCTTCTCTGTCAAAGGACAGGGGGACAACTGAGGAAAATTATACTGAAGAGGTGCCCAGCCCTGGGGAACAGCTACCCGAGGCCGCGCCCTTCCATTGCACCAGAGGGAGAGATCGGTGCTCGCACCGAGGCCAGCGCAACCGACGGTTGCGGGGGCTGAGGTGGAATTTTTGTCCCTGCCCGGGTGTACGCGCTTGGGTTCCCACATTAATCCGACCTTGTGTCACATCTCATTCTCGTGGGGGAAGGAGTAAACACTGTGAAAGTGTTAAACACGGTCGCGGTTTAAGGTCATTTTTGACACGTGATGCTAAAATCTGTTCCACCGTAATAACACATGTGAACCCAGGTTCATTTCAAACTTCGGAACGTTAACCCTTTCATTCCTGACCCCCCCCCACACACACACACACTTTACCGACAGTAGAGAAAAATTAAAGTAATGCCCGGCCACCGGTTGAACAGATGTAGACACGTATTGGACGGTGGGTAAACACTTGTAATCATATATCTACCTTGAAACGTTACATACCAGTTATTTGAAAATTTTGATGGTTGGTTGGTTGGCTGGTTGGGTTTTATGGCACATCAACCACTATAGGTCATTTAATGCCAAATTTAGTTATATATATATATATATATATCAAATATATAGTACTATTAAAAGTATAGCTAGCAGCATTATTTTTTCAAAAACGTATAGCTGGCAACATTACCTTTTTAAAAACATAATATCAGAGGCCTTGCTATTGGACGCCATACCCAGGACACGGATGTAGTTTATCGTCATACCCAGGATGTGGGTAAGGTCTGGAAAATGCTGGGAGTTCACTATTTGCCCATAGCTGGGACCCTAACAGGTGCTACCACCCCTGCAAATTTTGACTGAGGAGCTCAGGCAGAAGGATGAAAATTGTTCAGGAACGTAAGGTTCAAAGGGTTAACAGCATAAACGCTACGCTGGCTGTCCCTTGGCTTTCTGTTTGCTTTTGTTGATGATAGTCGAAAGTACTTGTAAGATAACTGTTGAAACTTGACTAATGCATGGAATAATAATGCAACACAAAATGTACTTAGAACAAAATGTATTGAAAACAAGAAAGTGTACACAATATTTACATATAGTCTTTTGTATATTCCTGGGAAGACCGTTCCTGGAGAATGTGTTGACTTAGTCGCAGTCGGGCAGAGTCTCTGGTTGAATCTCTTGATTCCTCCCTCTCTTCCCGGTGCCAACCATATTTATATGGTCGGTACTCCACTATGCAAATTAGGTGGATCCTACCACAACAACAACTCACAATTTCGGCAAGTTTCTTTACAAGTTTCCATCTGACATGAAACGAGTTATTTGGCACGAGGAGAAATTCAGCCATATTTGACATCCCTATTTAATAAAAATTGTT
>CAHIKZ030000824.1:1552500-1690000 GCA_903632075.3 Acanthosepion pharaonis | reverse complement strand
TCAAAGGAGGAAAATAGCATTAGGAAGACTGTGTTGCTCTAATCTTCCAAAACAGGTATCCGCCTTGAAAATCAGCATTCAAAGCCTTAATGAGAAGTATGTAATTATCTCATCCACAAATCAGTGCACAATCTTTACTAATGCTAGAATGTCATAAAGACTTCATAGTAAGGCACCTAGTGAGAACCAAAGTCAGTACACAAGCGAATTAGTCTTCAAAGCTCGTTAACTATTTCTCTGTAGAAACCGTACATTTCCTCATAATTTAAAATGCATGAAAAGAGATAATTTATATATATATATATATATATATATATATATATATATATATATATATATATATATATATATATATATAATTATTTATTTAAAAATATGATTCCAACACGCTACATAAGAGTTCTCATGTTTCAAAACAAGAGCCGAAAACTTCAATATAATTATTTGAATTAAATTGAATTAAAGTACTAAGCTCTGTTCCATCTTCAAGCGAATTTTTTTTAATAATTATATTGAAGTTTTTTTTTTAATTTTTTTTTAATTGAAGTTTTCGGCTCTTGTTTTGAAACATGAGAACTCTTATGTAGCGTGTTGGAATCATATGTTTAAATAAATAATTATATTTATGCTCTACTTTTGTATCGAGCACTATTTTTTAAAAATAATAACAAAAATACTAAAGAACCTTGGATTATTTACCTAACGAGTTCTTTCCTATTTTCTATTTTTTCACACATATATATATATATTATATATATATATATATATATATATATATATATATATATATATATATATATATATATATTGCTACTGTATACCATCATGGGTCGGGGCTCCTGATGTTTTTGTACTGACTCTTTCTATCCCCCACCAGATGTAATTTAAATTACAGGACGAAGGCTCAGTTTTGAGGTCGAGATGTCATTGAACTTCGAGCTCGGATAGGCTGAACCTGAAATAAACTTTGGAACACACAAGAACAACTGTGTATATAAATTATTAATAACTGACGTATTTACATGATTTATTTTGATTCCTATTCAATCGATCCTTCAACGTTAGTGGTGACAAGTTGCACGGTTAACTTTAGGGATGTTTTTGATCCGCGCCGGCTTTAGTGTCACGAGCAAAACGTTCATCTGGACAGAGTTCGCTCTCTTTCCCTCTCTTGATCGACGATAATATTCTGAAGTTTTGTTGCGTTTTTATTAAAAAAAAAAAAAAAATAAGGTAGTGAAAAATTTACTGACCGCATTGATCTACCAACCAGAATTGAACAAATTGATCAAGGCTGGCCAATCAGAATTGAACAAATTGATCAAGACTGGCCAATCAGAATTGAATAAATTGATACTTGCCAATCTGGCAAAATTAACTTGGGTTAAATTGCCCTGAAAAATGTCTCTTTACTTTTTGTTTATAAATTAATCTTCGACCCTGATTGAAAACAATTTCCGGCTTAAATAGACATTCATAATGGCAAATCATCGGGTTACATTCGCCTGCTTTGATTTCATTCCGTTTAACCTTTACTGTTCTGCAAACTTAGAGTATTACAACTGAAGAAAAAATGTCCGCTGGTAAAAAAAAAATGGGGACACATTTTTGTGATACATTTTTGTTGATTCTCCTTCATTAGATACTCCTTTATCCACGGCGTTTGTCACTATCGAAAGATATTGATTTTTTTTTATTATCATAGAAGTAGGGGCCCTGTCCATAATATAAATACAGTTTCAAATCGATCCCTGACTTTTTTAAAGAGTTATCTTTACTTTGTTTTTATTTACAAACGTCAAATTTGAGACTATGCCAACGTCATCGATAATCGCGTACTGCTGATGCTGTGCTTTTTTTTATTAGGTATTTCCCCTCCTGTTTCTTCTTCTTTTATTCTTCTTCTTTTATTCTTCTTCTTCTTCTTCTTCTTCTTCTTCTTCTTCTTCTATACGCCGTTCCCTTCAGGACGTTGGCGACCTGTCATTTTAGCTTTTAATAAATGTTGAAAGAAAGAAAGAAAGAAAGAAAGAAAGAAAGAAAGAAAGAAAGAAAGAAAGAAAGAAAGAAAAATATTGGAATTGAAGAGGAAACATATAGGAATAAATGAAAGAGAGGGGGGGGGGAATTCGAAAGAAAGGAATATTAGAAATAGAAAGAAAGAAAGAAAGAAAGAAAGAAAGAAAGAAAGAAAGAAAGAATATTGGATTTAAAAGGAAGGAAAGATTTAGGAACAAATAAGCGAGAGGGGGTAAATTCGAAAGAAAGAAATAGCAGATATAAAAAAAGGAAATGTTTAAATAAAGAAAGAAAGAAAATATTGGAAATACAAAGAAGGAAATATTTAGAAATAAATAAAAGAGAAGAAGCGAAAGAAGGAAGAAAGAAATAAAGAATGAAAGAAAGAAAGTCTCATAAAATTTGCTTCATCGAAAAAGCAATCGGCGGAAAGTTGTGTTCAAGAAGTGATTTCGTGCGAAGAAGTTAGAGACGAGATGCATCGTTCAACCAATCAAATCGTTGTATCGACTCAGTGATCATTCGTCAGTTCAGTAAGTGTAACTTTGTACTTTGTGTGTGAAAAAGATGAGATGTGAATTCGCGATGTTACTCCCGTGTGCGCACGCACGAATTTGCACATTATATCTCAATTAGATAATCTGTCCTCGTTGTTTCGGTTGTTTGGTGTACTTTTTTTTATGTCTTTCTCCATTTGGTTGAAGTCCGAGAAGAGTTGTTACCGTTGTTGACTTGTTTGTTGCTATCTCGCTCTTTTATTTGAAAAGGTTATTTTCTCGCGAGACTTGTATAGATCTCCCCAAACTAGATTTTCTCTATAGGAGAAATGAACTTACAAATTTTTCCCATGAATACGCAGGTGCAAATCACCTGCGAATTTGATTCAATTGTCAAGATCGCGACACTAAAACCGATTGAGAGGTCTGAGGCTCCTTGTTGGTTGAGTTTATTGCTAGTCAGTGTCCTATAAAAAAAAGGGGGAATCTCCTTAAGGGACTAAAGCGAAATAGAGATAGAATAAGCCCCAAAATGTAAAGGCATGTTTGTTGTTAGTCATTTGAAACTAGTTCGGTTCCTATCGCTTCAATGACGACAAGATGATCAAATTTTAAAATTTAAATTGTTTGTCCATTTAAAATAAAACATTTATTTAAAAATATATTCAATTTAAATACAGAAGTCATAAAAATGATTTCAGAGTTGTTGTTGCCAGACAGAGAGAGAAATTAGGCCTCGTGACGCTGACGTCCATTTTAATTTTATTCAAATCTTTTGTGTATGCATTTTGGCATGTGTTCATGTACATTTTAATTTAATTATAGATCTAAAGAATTCCTCTAAAATTAAAAAATTAAAAAAGAAGAATTTCTATAATTAATTTCCTATAATAAAATTAAAGAATTAAAAAAATTTCTATACTTAATTTCCTATATTAAAATTCAACAATTAAAAAAGAATTTCTATAATTTCTATAATAAAATTCAAAAATTAAAAAAGAATTTCTATAATTAATTTCTATAATAAAATTCAGCAATTAAAAATGAATTTCTATAATTAATTTCTATAATAAAATTAAAAAATTAAAAGGAATTTCTATAATTAATTTTTCTATAATAAAATTAAAAAATTAAAAAAGAATTTCTATGGTTAATTTCTATAATAAAATTCAACAATTAAAAAAGAATTTCCATAATTCTTTAAGACCCCTCACGAAAAATAATTAAATAATAAAAAAAATCAGATAATTATAAGATTTTATTGAACATGTTGAATAAAATCTTATAATTATCTGATTTTTTTTATTATTTAATTATTTTTTGTAAGGGTCTTAAAGAATTAACTTTTTTTCTGTCTCCGACTTTATGATCGGCCCAGTGTAGGTGTTGTCCAGATTAAGTGGGGAGATGTATTATTCCAGTGTGTAATTTCAAACTCAGTCAAATTATGTGTAGGTGTGGTATGTGTGTGCGTGTGATTGTGTATACATTTAATAGTACAAGCACATACAAGTCACTCGCCCACACTACACACACGTATATACATTGCATACACGCATGCAAAATCATACACAGTATATGACAGACAAAGAATCAGTTCTTCTTTTAAAATATAGATTTCATCTAATGGTGTTTGAAAATAAATATTACAATAAGGATTAGATAGCATCTTTAAGACCTACGTGAGGCTAAAAAAAGGGCAAATCTGTTCTCCCAGAAATTGGTTTCTGCAAGTTGTTCTCATGAGAGAATAACTGAATTCTTTGTTTGTATTGCTGTCACACTGAATATTAAATTTTCATATCTAGATGGTAACCCCTTTAAGGGGTTATCATTTAAAGCTGACATGGACATAAATACAAGAGATCATTCTGAAAAATAAGACTTGAACTGAATTTCTAAAAAAAAATAGGAAAAAGAAAAAAATGGTAAGAGAAAACAAAACATCGTGATAGATAGATAGATAGATAGATAGATAGATAGATAGATAGATAGATAGATAGATAGATAGATAGTACTTACTCCAAAAAAGACGCAAAATTCTAGAAGTCATTATTATATAAAAGATATAACCCAACATTTACGTCTTTCACCACAAGAGACGATATCTTTAAGTGTATATAAAACACTCCACATGTGTGTATATAATAATAATAATAATAGGGGTGAAGTAGATATAATAATAATAACAATAATAATAATAATTATAATAGCGGTGAAGTAGATATTATTATTATTATTATTATTATTATTATTATTATTATTATTATTATAATAATAATAATAAGAAGAAGAAGCAGAAGAATAGCGGTGAAGTAGATATAACTTCCACAAAATCATTAAGAAAACTGAAACAAGAAGGAAAAAGTCTAAAACGAAAACAAAGAAAAGAACGCTGGGGCCAAAAGCTTTAACAGAGCCAGTTCCTTCTTCGAAGCAAAAATGATAATGTAGCTCAATTCGCAAACCACCAGTGGCTAAGGAATTCGGGACTTAATGGTATGACTGCACCGGATCAGAGCTTGCTTACACGCTAATATCTTGCATAGTAGTACACGGGCTCAAAATGAAGGTTCTGTAACCAACACATTTAAATCATTGACCACCTTATCTCAAGATGCTCAATACTCACATCCAATGATTACAAAAAGCTGTTATGACAAGGTAGATCTGCCAATACTATAGGATAAAAAACAGTTGCAAATTGGTATGAACATCATCTTTAGAAGAAGGAGCTGATGATAACATCCTCAGAGATTTTTCTATAAATACAGATCGAACAATACAAACAAATCGATCAAATATTATCAAAGGCAGAAAAAGTAAAAGTTTGAACACTGATTGACATGAATGTACACAGAGACAAAAACATCTCTATGATTTTTAAAAAAATAAGTAAATACAAAAGCCTGGAAATGGAAATAGAAAAATGTGGCATTTAAAAATTAAATATGTGCCTGTTGTTGGTGGAGCTTTGGGTCTGATCAAGAAAGGAACTCAAGAAGAAATCACCAAAATCCGTTGTGCACCATCTCTCCTAGAAATCTCAAAAAATAGTTCGAACAAGCCCAACACATATCCTGTAAAAGTGCATTGCCCATTTACGTATTATTTTTTTGATAGCTGACTTTTGTTTAATTAAGTGGAAACAAAACTCATATTTCTGTCATTGGCTATGATCTGCCATGGGCTTATCAAACAAATATAGATGAAAAATATTTTTTAATAATACTAATAATACGTATAAATATTCGATAGATGTTTTCCGGTGAAGTCTTGCTACTCCCTTTGGATTAATTCGAATCGCAACGTTCCCCACCGCCACTAAAATATACCTGGGTGTAGCTAACAAAATGTTTCGTGTCTGATTTCCATTCTTCAGACCCCGACGCTGCATCAGCAACGAACAATTTCCTTTCTTTACCTCGCTTTATTATATGAAGGACGGCAGTTATAGCATCGTTTCTAGGAGGAAGCGAGAGGGAGGTGATCAGGAAAACACATGTCAACTCCTTAGCTAAAACTTCCTCGCTGCGTGCTGACTTTCTTCACTAAGGAATCTAGGTACGAGATCAGATTCTTGCAGCCGTTTTCCTGTCTTCGCTTCTTATTGGTCTTATAAGAAAATCTTAAAGGCAATTCGTCAAAATTCCTACGTCTCTGAGATCTACTGACCATGAGTTTGCCATTTTGGGCCAGCCTACGGATTCTATAACAAAAATCTTGGTGACCACACTGAAAATAACTAGTTCTTGATAATTATTACTGAGATGAACGAAAGTACTTGAAAAAAGACAGAACAAAATAGGAACTTTTATCCAATGTTTTGATCCTATGTACATCTTATTTGAAAATTGGAAAATATAATTACAGACTAAACAGACAGACCTTATCGATTAAATTGAATAAAACTTGTTTGGATGAATAATGTTGACTAAGTATAACTCACATATACATATACACACAGATGTGTATATATATATATATATATATATATATATATATATATATATATACACATTTATATATGTGTGTGCGCATGCGCGGGTGTGTGTGTTTGTAAAGAGCGCAAGAGGGAGAGTGGGATAAATAGAGATGTCCGCACTGTCTATGCTATAAACGCTCCATCTTCCCTATTGAGCACTCTTCCCACATAAATATAGCAAATTTTAAGAAATATATATATATATGTGTGTGTGTGTGTGTGTGTGTGTGTGTGTGTGTGTGTGTGTGTGTCCAATGTTTGAATGTTATTCTTTTGTAACAAATAAAAGTGTCCTCAGCTTTTGGTCATCGGGAAATTGCCATCACAATCAATTATTCTTGTCATCTTCCAAGACAATGTCTCAATTCTGTAGCTTTGGAGTTTAACCGCCTAGTTGGATGACTTCCAAATATTTATTGACGTCTATTGAAATCACACTCGCAACAGAACCGTACTTATGATGGCGTCCAAAGTTACGAAAAATGTGTAAGCATATATGTAGACAATCGGTAGCACGCACGCACGCACAGACACGCTTGTGCGTGCACAAACAAACACAAACACACGCACCAAATATTGGTTTATTTTAGCATATACTCTCCAGAGGTTTGGTGGCAAATCGATAGAAAACGTTCGGTGCCAAAAGTAGTTTTTGAAATGCAGGTAAAATTCAAAAGCGTTCGCGCCTCTTGTGGTCGATGAATTTTTTTTCTATGCTACAACTACATTTCCCACAGACGAAATAGCCTATCGCTATTTCAATGACAAATATTCAGACGAGCTATATTCCTTAGTTCCACCAGTTCAGACCCTTACAGCTATAACTCCACATTCTGCGTACATAGGGGGATATAATTATAGTTTTAGTGATACATGTGTAACTAATTAACCCATAGGCAGGAGAGAAAAGGTGATTTATATCTTTCCCAAGGGTATTTGCGAGTAAGTAAATTTAACGAACGCACGTGGAATTGGAACTCGGCATTCTGATCAAGATATTATCCATTACACCAACTGCACATCCAAACTTGCAGCAGCTGGTATTCTCAAACGATATCCCCTATAGATTCTGAATAGGCTTGACGTTGCTTAACTTCGGTGATCGTAAGGGCTCAACGTGATGAGCCCATAAGCCGTCTTTCCCAAGAGTCGGATCTTTTCTGTTAATTCACCCCAAAATATATATACACCCAAAAATAAAAAGAATTTATATTTACTAAAATTCACACCAAATTCATTCAAGGCGAGGTCCTTCCATTGCACTCCGGATGGGTTGACCTTTGCCATCTTTCTCATGGCCCAGTGGATAAAAGCGTTAGTTGGAGTAATCCAGTGAGTCGACCCAAAGATTTGTGAGTTCGATATCTGGCCACAGCAGAGGTGACCAAAAAACTTGGAGAGTGAAGTTACTAAAGGAAAATAACTGAAACTGAGATATTCAGAAAAGGCATGGTACGTGAAATTAGAACAATCTTTGTGGAAAGGGTCGGTTTGAAATTCCAATCTAGAAGAAGGCCGGAACATACAACGGCCGAAACGCCAGGTATATGACAATAAAGATGAGTACAACAGTCCGAACAATGTACAGAGTTACAATATATCATCTCAGAAATATAGACAGACATAAATAATACGTAATCATAAATTCCATTTTTAATTATAAGTATTCCCTATTTTCTTTAGATATCATGTGTCATGCGTGATACACGATGAGGCGATCATGTATCTTTCGATACATGACTGACGAGGCAGATTTTTCCCGCAGTAGGTTATCATTTCTTTCTGCGGAGATCAGTTGCCATCCAAAGCTATAGAACCAGGTCTATTTACCTATAGTTGGTGGGGGGGGTGGTGAAGAAGAGGATTCCTACATTTTTCCAAGTGAGTGTAATGAATTCGACTGGAATTCGAACTCGGCTCTCCGGTCCCTCAATCCGGGCCGCTATCCATTACTCCACCATGCCTCTTTAGATATACAGTGTAACCCGGATATAAGAGACCCGGATATAAGAGAAACCCGGATATAAGAGAGATTTTCCCAAATTAGAGCCTGTGTTAATGTATATAAATTAGACCAAACCCGGATATAAGAGAAACCCGGATGTAAGAGAAACCCGGATATAAGAGACTTCTTCTCCGGTCCCGACAACTCTCTTATATCCGGGTTACACTGTAATCGCTTTATTTTTGTTTCCAAAACTTTTTTCATTCTTTTTTATCTTCATAAATCTAATCATGATATTTACATTTTAATATATTTCCTATATACAAATCTCATCGACTTGTTCACGGATGTTTCTATTTTTAATTAATTGTTAAAGTTATTTTCAAATCAAGTAAAGCTTTTTATTTTATTTATTTATTGCATCAGGATTGGAATGATAGCGACCTTAGATTTTTTCCTTTATGTTTTGAAAGCACCCACGTTAAGCAGCGTAACGTCAATGAACAAATAAAAAGTTTTTAACATCTAACTGGTTTTCACGTATTCGACCATTACTTACTTTGTCCGATATTTCATACCAATCCTTTATCATTATATAGTTAAGAAAATGGCATAAAAATATCTTGAAATACTAAAGAGTAAAATTTATTCAATAAAATCGCCATTGGCTTCAACCACGGCCTCCCGACATTTTCGGAATCACCTGCAACTCTTCTGGACGGTCTCCTTGATAAGTTGGTGAATGCTGCCATCATCCTTGCCTTCAGTCCATCTTTGGTGTTACAAGGAGTTCTGTTGGTCTCTCACTCAACTGCGCCCCACACATAATAATTAAGGAGGTTTCAATCTGGGGAGTTTAATGGCCTGATGTAAGGGGTGATGTGATCGCAAAAATTGTTTGACGGCCATGATTGGGTTCTCCTGCTTGTGTGGCATGGTGCAGAATCATGTTTTCAGACATAGGATCTTCCAACAGTCACCCTCTTGACCCAGAGCAGCACCACCTCCCCAAGACATTTGATATAGGCCTCCGTGTTGAGTCTGAGGACCTCACTAACAAATTCTGAATTCCTTTTCTTATCAGAACGATCAAGTTGAGTTTTTCGAACTGCTGTACCTTCGTAATCACCATTAGACTCATCCAACTCTTTCCAAATCCTTTGCACTCTTGACACCCAAACTCAGAAATGTTCGTATTGGTGCTTCTGGCGTAGTGAATTGCGTCATAGTGGTCTTTTTGTCGCAGACCGGTGCCCAACTGACCCTACTATACTCTGAATTCGACAAAAAGAACAAACAATGCGGTGACGAAGAGGTAACTAATTGTACGCGATATAGCGTCGCTCTTCACAAATTCCGTGTTGCAACTCATCCGAGTTTCCCTAACCCAACGGACTGTGGCCCCACGGGCCATGTCTTCTATCTCCAAGCCTCTCCATCCAAAGCATTAGTAGCTGGTTCAAGCAAGGATGTACAAGTGATAGAAATTATTAGGAGGATTTGAAATAATCATAATTAAGTAATTCATCGAGTCTAGAAGAATCCTCAACAGAATGCAGAAAGCACTGCACGGCCATTTCGTCCATTTGGGACTCATCAGCAGTGCGCATCCGCTACCGAAAATCAAACACGGTCCGTTACGATACGACACAATATATATAATATATATATATATATATATATATATATATATATATATTATCCATTGATTCCCTTCCTTCAATATTTGTGGCTTGCTGTGACTGTTTTAAGACAGTGGTTCCATGCTGTTTTATACACAATTATAAATTCAGAGCTGTCCTCCTAAAATGATCGCCCTACAAAGCTAAAATATTTAGCCTTCGCTACATTTAAACCCATAAATGAGGGAGTAAGATATAGTGAAAACTTTCCTAAAATCATTAGTGCAATGAGTACACAACTCAGTTGGAATTTTAACTCGATCTTCCAATTACATTTTCCATACTAATAACCGTTATGCTACGTACATTTATATTAGTTGTGTGCAAAATTTTATTAAATACAAAACACTATTACCTATGTCTTTAGTACTTAATAAAGTAAAGATAATCACTTTTACACACAATATATTCATCAGATGCCCATATTTGAAGTGATTTTTTTTTATTTGTAAATGAAGGAGGGGCATTCATTCTTTGTATACAAACTGATTTGTTATTAAAGGTGACAATTTTCAAAGGCATTTCAATGATTTCATTACGTCATTAAAATGAACCTTGACGACTTTATTGGCCTGAGCAGATCTCCTTGACCTTTTAATTTGCTGTCAAACTATTCTGAAAATCATCCGGAGAAGAACATTACAAGTATTCATCGCTGAAATGCACATGATCCGGAGTACAGTTCTGATAGATATCATTAACAGAGCCAGTTGTCGATCTGGAACTGCTCCCAACGAATTTAGTTATTTCCCTTGGACAAAAACAGCATTTACCCCGTTTTCCATCTGTTCGCGAATGTCCTGGTTTGGGGCATCGAAGTGTTCTACTAATATCACAAGCATGTCTAATCAGTAAGTGAAGTAATGGATAACGACTCGCATTGAGAAATCGGAGAGCCGCGTTCGAATTCCAGTCGTATCCATTACATTCACTTACGTACTAATACCCTTGGGAAAGGTATGAATCCTCTTTTTCCCCACTCCCAAGTTATGGATGACAAATGGTCTATCGCAGAAAGAAATGGCAACCTACTGCGGGAAAAAATCTGCTTCATCAGTTATGTATCGAAAGATACATGATCGCCTGAGCGTGTATCCCGCATTTCACATAACTGACTGAATGAAAAGCGAATATTTACAGAATGTTGTTTATTGAATTAGAATACCCTAGCATTCCATTGAACGTTTTTTATGTTTCAATTAATAATTAGTCATCAATTAAAATAAATTACTGTACATGTATTCAAGTTTTAAAATCCATCAATATTTTCTAATATTAAATTTGTAAAAGTCCTCTATAAAAATAATCCACATAAATATATATGTACTAATATGGGAAAGAATAAAGATTTTTGATAATATATATTCTTTGGAATGTACGAGGGTCATTCAATAAATAAGGTGAATTTTTCGATATAAGGACTTCTAATACAGATAGAAGCTTATTTCTTTTTTTCTTTTTTTTTTTTTTCAACTTAGTCTCCCAGCACTGTCACACACTTTTCCAATCTGTGCACAAGCTTCCGTATTCCCTCAGCGTAAAAATCTTTGGACTGATGTCTCAGCCAGTCGCTCACAACACTTTTGACTTCATCGTCACTTTTAAACTTCGTGCCTCTCGTGAACGCTTTCAAGGGACCAAACAGGTGAAAGTCCGAAGGGGCAAGGTCTGGGCTGTAAGGGGGATGAGGGAGCAGTTCCCAGCCCAGCTCGTTGATGGTCTGCACCGTTTGGGCTGCTGTGTGAGGCCTTGCGTTGTCATGATGCAAGATGACTCCTTCTGACTGATGACCCCTGCGTTTGTTTTTTATGTCTTTCTTGACCTGCCTCAGCAGTTCACAGTAGTTCTTCTGTCAGACTGAATGAGGTCATTGACTGATTCGATCACCTCAGGAGACCTCACTTCGGTAGGCCTCCCAGGCCTGTCTTCATACTCAACATTGCTCCGTCCTTCTTTAAACAATTTAGCCCACTTGTAGACATTTTTTTTGGCTGAAACATGTAGCACCATACACAGTTGACATTCTCCTATGAATTTCAACTGGTTTGCACTCTTCAGCAACCAAAAACTTGATAACTGACCGCTGTTCAATCCTGGAGCATGCTTCTTGGTCGGCCATCTTTGTTAATCGCCAAAACTCTCATAGTTTGTTTTTTTTTTTTAATCTGCAAAAGAAATTAAATCCATGTGAAAAAGAAGTAAAAAAAAAAATTTTAAAAAAAAGTAAGCTTCTATCTGTATTAGAAGTCCTTATACCGAAAAATTTACCTTATTTATTGAATGGCCCTCGTACCTTTTTTATTTCACCACATGCAAGACAATAAAGCCACTGAGACGCAATGAACTACTGAATGAAAAAGTTCACCAAAATAATTACCATGAAAGTATTTATAGAAAAGGCATTACGGCGGCAGGAAAATGACTGAAGGAAAGATGCCAAGTCAGGACCAATAATATTGCAGAACCTTCTTTTGATTTTATCAATAATATTTAAATCTATAGCAGGAGCACCAGACCAGATGTGGCAGAAGTATTCAAATTAGGGACGAATGGGAAACTTATTAATATGCAAGATAGTTTCTGGCGAGAAAATTGTCTTGCACGAATAGGACAATCTTGGAAATGAAGTGGTTGATATTTGGACATGGTGGAAATGGTACACTGAGCAAAAAAAGGCTGAGAACCACTGCTTTAGGTTATCCAAACTTTTGAATTTTTCTTGGCTGAATTGTCCATCTATGTAAGACAAGTACTGCGTACCATAGTTTGTTTTTTGGCTTCTTTTTTCAGTATAATAATTTCTGTGTAATCTTTTTATGCGTCTTGTCGCTTCATGGCTCTCCACAATCTCCTATCCTTTGTAGCTCTTAGTAAACTTCTTTTTTTCGTTATCTCTCCTAATCTTATCCTAATCTACCAGCCATTTACAAAAGCTCATTAGATAGCGTATGCACTGATTTTTTTTCTGTCCCTCTTGCCTGCAATATGTCCTGTCAGTGTCAAATTTTATAAGCTCTCTTTCACGTGTTTATTCCATGGTATTCTCAACATCCTTCTGTAGAACCACATTTATATTGCGTCAAACATCTTCATCTGTAATGAGATTGCCCAAGAATTACTATATAGGAGGAATGTTATCACATAAAAGTTCAGTACTATTTTATGGTATTTTCTGTTTCTTAATAATTTGCTTAGATTTTGGAAGGCATCTTTTGCTATCCCAATGCGCCTTTTGATTTCAGTGTCGCACTTTCCGTTCTCTATTAAAACATTTCCCAGATATTTAAATTGTTGTACTTGTTTTTGTTATCTCCAACGTGAGAGAAATACAATGGTGACACGATAAAATCTTTTGCATTATCAACAATTCGCCTTTTTTCATGATTAGAAGTTCTTGAACGTTCTCCTCTATTTTCCCCGATAGAGCAAATTTACTTTCTCTATTCGCTTTTTGAATATCAACTCATTCTGAATACTTTTCCAATTAACCCCACTTATCTTCTAGAAAAATTCACGATCAATTCGTAAAAATTTTGAATGACTCAATGAGCAAAGACCTTCTTGAAATCGTTTCCTTATCAATATTTGGTGTTACATGGCGATATCATGTCCGTCTATGTCCAAAAAAATATGAAGACAGTATTTTACGGTTCCTCTCCACTTACCGTTGTCAACAAGGTCTTTTAGCAATGTGTTTGAATTAAATAGTAGGGTAGACTATGCTCACTAGCCGTGATTGCTAAGAAATCTAGAAGGACAAATCTGAATTCACAAAGCCAACTGAGGCTGTATAAATATGATGAAACGGTGGATACAATGTCAGGTTTGTTTGTTTAGCGGCATATCGATACCTTATGGGTCATTTAATGCCGAAATTTAATTTTCTTGGGAGCATTAGTAATTTCTTTTACAAAAAATGTATTTCTGCTTATTTTTGTTTTCTTTTAAAATATATTGTTGATAATTTTTTATTTTTTTACAAAAATGTATTTCTGGTCTTTTTTTTTTTTTTTTTTTTTTTTGACTATGAAAATTTATTGCTGGTATTTTTACTACAAAAATTTATTTTTATGATATTTTTGTTTTGAGCGAAATTTAGGGGTTAACTATTTGCCCATAGCTGGGACCCTAACAGATACTACCACTCCGGGACCTGGGAACAACAGCAATTAAGAAGTCGTTCCATACTCCTCAAAACCTCCAATCTCCCGATCAGAAGCCTTGCTGCTCGATGTAGTTTATTATCATATCATGTCTCGAAAACACACACACACACACACACACACACACACACACACATATATATATATATATATATATATATATATATATATATATATATGCGTGTGTCAGTCTGAAGCTGTGAGCAGAATTAATTTACTTTCTAAAAAGAGCCAAGTTCATCAGACTCTTTAAATGTGTACCAATGAATTGAATAAAATTCTAAACGAATTCTTCTTGTCTGTTAGCTGTTCTGTGATGTCTGCAGCTTTTATACTATGTTCATCTCAAATGTTACGCCAACACAGACGACCAGGACGAAAAGATATGCGGGAGGAAAAAGTTTGAAAACTCATGATCGATAAACTCGTGCGTATCTGACGAAATAAAAAAAAAATAAAAAAAAAACAAGATATTTGACTTTGTCGTAAAACGGACGATAAGAAACGTAAGACTCGTTTATTAATTGTTTGAAAATCTGCACCGGACTCTATGCTTGTGAATCGGTCGCAGATTTACGACACGAAGCGCCACTTGGTATCAGAGTTCCTGACATTTATATATTTCCGTTGCTATTCAATTACTCTCGACATTGACGTCCTTTTTCTATTATTAGAGGCTTTTACGCTTAGTTCTCTGTTATTTTGTATCATTTTTCCTTCTCTCTTCGTATATTCATCATTCTCGCTTTCCTTCTCTCTCTTCCCTCCTTTATATATATATATATATATATATATATATATATTTGTGTGTGTGCCTAAGTCTGTATCTGTATCTGTGTGTGACTGATACACATTATTGTTGAACGTTGCTGACATGATTTTCTACGTTTTCATTTATCAGATTCTGATATATATATATATATATATAATCATTTTTTAAAATAAATTTTCGCTACACAGTTCCAATCTTATATCTTCATAATGCCACTAAGTCGCCAGGGCTTACTGAAAGTGAAAAGGAATGAGAAGACTTAAGTGGGGAGAAAGGTAAAAAAATGAACTGTTTTACGGGAGACAGAAGATGACGATTTACATTGCATTTAAATTGAGTCCCACAGGCGAGAAAACAAACTATTAGAATACTACTTACGGTTACATCTAGCTATTTCAACAGTAAAACGATGGCATCTAGTTGCCAATCTAGCATAAATTCATGCGGTTGAGGTACCAATGAGGTCAGTTCATTGGAACAATTATTTAATTCCAAACAAATAATATAGCGATACTTGAACTTCTTGAAACACTTTTGATTTTCTTTTCTTTTTACTTTGCCTTTTCACACTCCTGAAAATGACTCATGTCAGCCTAAAGCTCGGACGTAGCCTTGATTTTGGATATTTTTTGCATTTGCGGCAGCCAGGATTTCGGAAGTTGATTTGCAGATTCGAAAAGACTATGGATAAATTCATTTGACATTATTAACAGAGAGATGCAATCGCCCAAAGGACATTTAAAATGATATACAATGTTGGTCTTTTGTAAAACGCCAGTTGATGGAGAAGAGGTATTTTGTTAATAATATTTATGCTGGTTTTACGACAACGACCATGACGAGAAGGCTTAAGTATATCCACGAGGATAGAATGTGGCACAAGGCCGGTTTAATGTGGGCATACCCGAGCCCATAGGCTCGGCCAAAAATAAAGCAACTTTTTGAATCCGCCTAGACGGATTCAGGCCCTGTTTGAAATTTTTTCCCCTGAACGAAACCTTGCCCTTCGGAAAATATTTTCGTCCAGGTTCCTCTGATCTAATGCAGAGAGTTCGACTCGGAAGCTCACAAAGACAGCGGACTACACTTTGATCATAGCCTCCGGCCGAGAAGGCTTAAGTATCACTTAAACGATCATAGTTCAATCTCGGAGCATTTAAAGGAACACTCATGTCCACATTCACAGTTTAGACAAGTATTATTTAAAATACAACGGTACACCACCAAGATAATAATAAGCAAAAACTAAAAATTCTAGAAGCTCTTTACATAAGAGAATTGCAACCAAGAATAAACTCAACTTCGAATATAGCAGAAAAGTTCATAAATGTTTATAAGCAGCAAAGTTCATAAATGTTTATAGCAGCAAAGTCTTTAAAAATTCTAAATTAGAATTGTCAAAAACTACAATTTAAAATTTTTTTAAAAACCCATAAAAATATACTCCTAACGAAATCACATAAGTTACCTCCCTTGAATAACGGATAAATATTTTCAATTTTGAAGTGTTCAAGCACACATATCCACAGACACTCAAACCTTAATCTCGGAATGATCTTGGAAGAGATTGAAAGTAAGAGGGAAAATAAAATTATTTGAAAGAAAATTTCGGAATTTTTCTTGATCAATTTTCTACGGCTACCAAGAAAATAATCCGTGGAAATGACATGATTAAAATTAAAATAAATAGAGATAATACGTTTAAATTATTTAACCAAATATGCTTGAATAAAAATATGTAGCCTAAATACATACACACACACACACACACATATATATATATATATATATATATATATATATATATATATATATATATATATATATATAATGCCACCCCCTTTTTATCCACATATTCTTTTACATGTTTCATACATTTTTACATTTCTCTTTTTGCATCTTTCTTTTTTGTCTAAATTCTCCCTATTCTATTTTGTTCCTTTACGATACTGTTCTATTTTCAGATATTTGTCCTTTCTTCTTTAGCGACCTTTCTCGCAATTATCTATTTGAATCTGATCGTATCTATCTATCTGTCTGTCTATCTATATATATATATATATGTTGGACTCCCCTGGCGTCTTCGATGTATGACTATCCAACAAATTCAGGTACAGCAATTGCAGACCATTCGTATATATGATATTTTTTAAATAGTGAAGGAGTTACGCAAAAGCCTCCATATTTTTCAGAAAAACTGAATACAGAGGACAGGTGCATGTAGTGTGCCTCCTTAGGTCTTAAAATCCTTATCCTAAACTAGCTTCCAATCAAGGATTAAGAACCCAGTCTCTCTTACTATTTAAGAGAAGAGATGGATTTATAGATTTGTCAAGATTATTTGCCCGTATAAGAATATAACAAAATCGGCTATTCAATTTTGCATTCCGATCTGCTATCATTGCACCACCCGCACATTCTCACACACACACACACATATATATATATATATATATATATATATATATATACAGAATAAGAGAATTAAAAATAATTTCTCTCTTTCTCTCTCACTCTTTCTCACTCTCACTATCACTCTCTTTCTCTCTCTCATTCTTACCTACACTCTTTTTCCCTCTCTCTTTTTCTCTCAAACTCTCTCTATCTCACTCTCTTTCTCTCTCTCTCTTATATGCTCTCTCTTTTTCTCTCTCTATCGCTCTCCCACTCTTTCTCTCTCTCTCTCTCTTTCTCTCTCTCTCCCACTCTCTCTCTCTTTTTCTTTCTCACACTCTCTCTCTCTTTTCTCTTTCTCTTTCTCACACTCTCTCTCGTTCTCTCTCTCTCTTTCTCTTACTTGCCTTCTCAGGAAATTCTAGAAGAAAAAAGAAGAGAATGAGGGAAACTCGACAAAAGGCTTCAAGCCATGGCGATAACTTAAAAATGTGTGCAAACAAAGTCACCTCGACGTGGTATAATGGTTAGCAAGCTTGTCTCGCTAGAACCATTACAGCTGAGTAGTGAGTTTGATCCTCACTGGATGCTCAATGCATTCTGTCGTTGTGTCACACCTAAGCAAAACAAGGGTCAAAACAAGGGAAAATGAATGTTCCGGTCGTTTGAAAAAGGGACAACTTTTTGGCTCTTTTTACAAACAGTTAGTCCTTTGAAAACTTAAAATAAAATTACAGTCCTTATTTTCGTGTTCGGATGTGCAACAAGCACTGCTATTTTGTGTTCACAGATATATATGTTTGTTTGTTTGTTTTCAATGTACGCATCGATTTGGAAACAAAGCCTGTTGCCGGGATTTCGCCCTCGGTTTGTTGTCTCCCTATCGTCTTATCCACGAACTTCAACTGAAAGCGTTCTTTATTTGCAATCTGACTTTACAAACGCACGCATGGAACTGATTGCCTGTGCATTCAGATAATTTCCCATGTTGAATGACTGAACTTCAGTGACTCAACACTTTGCTCAATACCTCGGCAACAAAACCGACCTTCTGATTCAAACTGCAACTACTCTAAACATATATATATATATATATATATGTGCGTGTGTGCGTGTGTGTGTACTGCGAAAGAAAGATAAATGGAAATGGATAGAGAAAAATAGTGAAAAGTAAACAGAAAAAAGAAAGTAATAAGATTGAAAAAAAGAATATCTTATGTATCTGTATGAGTTACTTTCTTTTGGTTTCCGCCAATTCACCAAGTCTTCTTTATTTTTTCTCTTTGTCCTTATCTCTCCTAGCTCGCACTTTAAAATTAAATAAAAACAAAAATAAATGTCGCAAAAAGCAAATATTAACACTATTCTTGTTTCTTAAAAAATAAAAAAATCACTTTCGCGTAACTTTTTTTTTTTTTTCGGTAAACTTTTGTAAATTAAATAAAATTTAATTTCGACGAGTGTTCTTAAACTTTCTTCCAAATTAAATTTCCCAACGCTGATTTCATTACTTGTGTTATTACGCTTCCGCCCAACCTCGTTGATAATTTTTCCTCCGCTTGTTTTGGTTATTCCGAATTATCTCCCTTTGCAAATTTTCTTTGTATCTATTTGCATCGACTTCAAATTTCTTATGACGCCATTTTGATTTTTTAAGGGTTTTTGTGATTCGAAATAATTTTTTTCGTGTTCCAATTCAGTCGTCTAACTAGATTTTCATTTGACAGTTTTCGCTTCAAAAGAGAACGGACAATCATTGAAACGTTTGCAAAATTGTTAAATAAGTAAATAAAAGTCGAGGCATCTCTACTAGACATGCTTGGAGATAAAGTGTTATCTAAAAACAAAGTAAAAAAAAAGTTTTTAGTCGTCATTACAAACCAATGAGAGAAAAAAAAACATTCCATGTGTGTTATCTCACATGAGTGAAGGTTAGTCTGTCTTAAAGATCAGCATCCAAAATTTCATTTACTTGGGCTGGAACATTCATCGCTATTGCCTATATAAGTAACCCTGATATGAAGGTCTAAGATATTTAGATTGTCTTATATCGTATTCTTGTATCGGTGAAAATATCATAGCTATCATCATCATAACTGTCTCGTTACACTGCAAGTCAATGTGATTTCTAACTTTTCTTTTTCTTTTTTTTTTTATTAATCAATTCATCCAAAGCAGTGTGATAATGCCACTTAGATGCAAGGGGCTACTGGGAGTGAAAGACAACGAGAAGACTTTAGAAGGAACCGGAAATCCAATCCTATACAGGAAACCTCTACTCCTGTTAAAAAAGACCGGGGATGTGCGTGAACCAGACGATAGGTTAGCTTAACTACTATTAAGGAAAAAATAAACAGAAGTTACAATTTCAGAGTTTAAACAGAGACGTTAGAAATCTAGAGTTGAACTAGTCTTTACAACAAATCGGAAACACAATTCTAAACAGGAAAAAGGATAAACCTCTACTCCTGTTCAAAAAACCGAAGAGGAGTAAAAACTGGACGATAGCTGAACCTATCGTCTCCTATTGAGGAAAGAAATAAATAGTAAATAAAATTTAAGGGTTTAGGCAGAAATGTTAGAAGTATAGAGTTGAAGTAGACTTTAGAAGAAACTGGAAATCCAATCCTAAAAAGGATGCAAGTGATAAATCTCTTTTCCTTTTCAAAATACCGAGGAGTGGTTTTAATCTTCAGCAACGAGCATTCACCTCTACTCAAGACTATGTGAGTTTCTTTAACATACACAGAGCCAAAATATGGTTAATACCGAAACTGTGCTTAGGGAGCCTTAGTTATAATTCAAGTATTTACACCACTAGGACCACATACGGATTTAGATTTAGATTCACCATGACTACATAGGGTCTTCGATTCAGATTCACCAGTGCTGTATACGGTCTTGGATTCAGATTCACCAGAACAACATACGGCCTTGAATTCAGATTAACCAGGACCACATACGGTCTTGGTTTCAGCTTAACCAGGGCTATATAGGGTCTTGGATTCAAATTCACCAGGACCACATACGGTTTTGAATTCAGATTCACCAGGGCTACATATGGTCTTGGATTCAGATTCACCAGGACAACATATGGTCTTGGATTCAGATTTAATCTTCTTTTATACTGGTTACCAACCACAGCCAGAGAGCTCATTCTACTCTGTGATTTAAACTATAACTGGCGGAAAAATGGATTCATATTTTCTTATGTGCATTTGTGCGAAAGTGAATGTTATGCTTTAGACTGTGATTCGATCTCTGCTTGCATCATTCTTGTTCCGAGATTCTAACCATTATACCACCCGCATATCCAAAATGCAGCCGGGATATTGATTACAGTTCGTAAGTTGTCCCCGCACCTTACAAGAGATCAGACCCGAAATCTGCTGAACAGTAAGACGTCTATCATCCAAAACCAGACGGCGAATGGCATCAAATCAGTGGATGAGGTTTTTCAGTGACCTGACTGACGGTCATCTTCTGTGCTGCCTCTGCACCGCTTGAATCCCGCAGCCCACTTCTTCATAGTTGCATAGTAAGGGGCGTCCTCAGAAAGTGTGTGGACCATGTCCTCATAGATTTCCTTGGGTGTTTCACTTCCTCTTCTCACTTGCTGACACTTTCTTTATATTTGCGTCTCACTCTCTCTTCCTCCCTCTCTCTCTCTCTCTCTCTTTCCCCCTCTCTCTCTTTATCTCTCTCTCTCTCTTTCCCTCTCTCTCTTTCCCTCTCTCTATTCCTCTCTCTCTCTCTTTCCCCCCTCTCTCTCTCTCTTTCCCTCTCTCTCCCTTAAATGCTATTTTTATTTCAGTTTTTGCTTCCTTATTCCAGATTTTTCTTCATTTACCGAATATATTTAATTTTTAACTTCTCTTATTCTATATCTGTCTGTATCTCTGAGTTGAGGTATTATGATTATTTACATTATTTACATTATTTGGGCTGTTTCGGTCGTTGTACGCTACGGCCCTCTTCAGCCCAGTGGGTAAAGATGTCGGTTCGATCCAGTGATCCAGTGACTAGACCCAAAGAGTTGTGAATTCAGTACCAGGCTACAGCAGTAGTAAACCAAAAACTTGGAGAGTTGAGTTAAAGGGAAATAACTGAGACATCCGGAAGATGCATGGCACGTGGAACTAGAACAATCTACTCCCGGTGGAAGAAATATATGGTTCGGTTCGAAATTCCAATCACCTGAAGAAGGCCTGAGTGTACAACGTGGATATGGCAATGAAGATGAGAATAACAGAATAATGTGAATAATATAAATTTTCTTATTCTTCATTCCTCTCCTCAACCGTCTTTAACTTCCTCTTTCAATCTTCTTTCCAGCTTTCTTCCTTTTCCATTTCTCTCTCTCTCTCTCTCTCTTTCTCTCTCTCTCTCTCTCTTTCTCTTTCGTCTTTTCCCTTCTTTCTTCCTCTTTCTTACTTTTTTCTTCATTTGTCCTTCTTTAGTTTTATTTTATTATCTAACCGCTGCTCTTCTGCATTTTCAAATTCTTCTTTCTTTCTCAGTTGTCTTTCAGTCCACCTCTCTCTCTTTCTCTCTCTCTCTCTCTCTCTCTTTTTCTTTCTTTCACTCGGCTTCTCTCTCCGTCCTGGATATGACGATAAACTACATCCGCGTTCTGGGTAGGACGATAAAATACATCTAACAGCGGGTCCTCTGGTCAGGAGGTTTTGAAGAGCGTGGAACCGCCTCTTATTTGCTGGTGTTCCTAGGTCCACTCTGACCCGTGGTGGTGGCACTTGTTCGGGTCCCAACTATGGGCAAGTAGTTGGTCCCAAAACTAGGGTCAAAACTCTGTGAAGGTGTAGAAATGGGTTTTAAACTACCAGAAATGCATTGTAAATATTATTACCATCTATACATTTTTAAAAAGAACAATATTACCAGCGATACATTATTGAAGAAAAAATATTACCAGCAATTTTTAAAAGGAAAATATTACCAGTAATTTTTTAAAGGAAAATATTACCAGTAATTTTTTAAAGGAAAATATTACCAGTAATTTTTAAAAGGAAAATATTACCAGTAATTTATTAAAGGAAAATATTACCAGTAATTTTTTAAAGGAAAATATTACCAGCAATTTTTAAAAGGAAAATATTACCAGTAATTTATTAAAGGAAAATATTACCAGTAATTTTTTAAAGGAAAATATTACCAGCAAAAAATGGCCTGCATTAAATAACCCATTCTGACTGATATGCCGTAAAACAAACCAAACCATCTCCCCACCTCCTTATCTTTCTCTCTTTTTCTCTTTCACTTCTCTCCATCGTCACTTTTTCACGCTTCTTAACTTTTTCTTTCTTATTTTCTTTCTCACTCCTCCTCTGGTCTTTTTTTTACCTTCTTTACTTTTTTTTCTTCTATTTCGCCTCTTGCTTTTTGTCTTCTCTTTCGTTTCACCTCCTTCCTTTACTCCTTCCTCTCTTTATCTATTCCCATCTTATTTCTTTCCAGTTTACGTTTCATTCGAAACTTTCATATGAATGTCGTTCTTGTTACCAAAATACAGAAATTGTTCAAAAAAAGCCGCTGAAAGTTTATTTTATTGTCATCTCTCGTTAATAGTTTTTTTTTTTCTCATTCTCTAACACTCCATAACCCATTGCGTCTCAGTGGCTTTATTAATTTGCTTGGGATGAAATTATTAAAAAAAAAAAAAAGGTTTCAGATAAGCATATAGGTCTTAGCGAAGATCATCTCTCTTCCAATCTCGGGAACTGGCGCTACAGAATCACAAAAACCTGTACCAAATAACAAAAACCACATCACTTAAGGACTTTCAACAACAGCAACAACTAAAATGGATATCACATGTAACTCAAAAAAAAATAGTAATGTAACCAGGTTCATACTCTATACTTCTTCTTCTATGTGCCGTGTCCGTTCAAGACGTTGACGATCATAACTCTCCACAATTTCCTGTCATTTCTAG
The DNA here is from genome assembly GCA_903632075.3 of Acanthosepion pharaonis. NCBI lineage: Eukaryota > Metazoa > Mollusca > Cephalopoda > Sepiida > Sepiidae > Acanthosepion > Acanthosepion pharaonis. The sequence goes on along the minus strand of CAHIKZ030000824.1, from coordinate 1,666,590 downwards.
CGCGCAATGAATTTTGTCTTTTGGCCATTACTCAAAAAAAAAAACTGCTCCGTCATCCATTATGGTTAAGCGTTGTTGTTCTGTTACTCTTTCCTTCAATCTGTCCTGTGAGTATCAAATTTTCCAAGCTTCTTTCCTCGTTATGTACTTTAGAAATTTCAACTGTCTCTTCTTTATTTTTATATTTTTGTTTACATAGTCTTATCTTTATGACCAACCAAAAAAAGTCCTTTTTTCAATGTTTGTTTAAATTAATCAATTAAAAGCTTACAATATTCACTTGTTTGTTGACAAACTACATTTTCTGGTTAAATGTAAATGTTTCGCAAATATATTTTGATTAAAGTAACAGTATTTTATATATTTTTTAACCCTTTTGTATGTGCTCTGAAGATTTAAACCGGGGGTGTATTTAAATTGTTGTACTTGTTTGATTTCTGTAACACCAATTCGTAATTTGAATGTTGGGTTATTGCTTTTGTTAGCAACCGTTCATTCAGTCTTCTTGCAATCGATGTTTAGTTCGTTCTTCTCGCCATCTTTCACCACCTTCTGTAGGAGGTCACGTAGCTACCTTTCTGTGTCTGCTATAAACACTGTGCCATCTTAGGTTGTCAATATTGCGTCAGTCAATAATGAATCCTGATAGAACTTATAATTTTCTCCGAATCGCCTCTCTGAATCTTTTGAATAAGTCAAGTGAGAAGACATATTCTTGGAGACTCGGGTTTGAATCCAGCCGGAGGCAGCATATTTTTCTAACAAACATTTATCGAATATTCCTTACCCAATTAACCAGTGCCCTTCTACAAACTGACTGTTTGAAAAATCCTGGGAATTTTAAATTTTGCTCTGTTTCATAAAAAATAAACATTAAGTGCTATTTGTGAGTCAGTTTTAACATTTAATATTTAATATTTCAAATTCTATATTGTGTTAATAGGACTGGCTTGGATTATACCAATGGATTACTACCTTTAAATATATATATATATATATATATATATATATATATATATATATATATATATATACATATATAATGATCTTCTTATCGCCTTGCTTGGGGTGAAATGATGTGAGAGAGAGAGAGAGAGAGGGCGAGAGAGTCGTTTTCTACCCTATTTCTCTCTCTCTCTCTCTCTCTCTCTCACACACACACACACACACACACACACACACACATCTTCGTCTATCATTTAGCGTCCTACCCCTGGTCCCAACTCAGCCACATCTTTCTGTCTCAACCCTATATATTCTCCACAGGGAGTGTCAAGTTTCTCGACTGTTTGCTCCAGTGTTTGGTAAGACGTGACTGGACAAACGGGCTGGTCCTTTGGCAAATGGTCGCTTCTGTTGACAGGTGCACACCCGTTGGCTGCCATTTCCAAACAACAACTGCACGAACACGTTTAACGCGTTTCATATCGAACCGGTTGTTATGGTAACGAGTAGCAGCCGGAAGGGAAAGACACCTAGATATTCACCGTCGCTTTATTCTATGAGAATCTCATTCATTTTCCACCAACTCATTCGAATCTATCTATCTATCTATCTATCTATCTATCTATCTATCTATCGTTTAATATTTATTCTTATTCATGTCTATCTCATTTTTAGATCTATCAATATATATATATATATATATATATATATATATATATTCATATTTATCTCATTCTGTTCGTGATATCTATCTATTTCATTCTTATCATTATCTGCCTATCAATCTATCTAATTATGTTCATTTTCCATCTATTTCATTCTATTCTTATTTCATTCTGCTCATTATCTCTGTCTATCTATCTATCTATCTATCTATCTATCTATCTATCTATCTGTCTAATTATAATCATTACGTACCTATCAAATTATTTTCATTATCTGTCTAATTCTATTCATATCTATTTTATTCTGTTCGTTATCTCGATCTATCTATCTCATTTTTATTATTATCTATCAATCTATCTAATTATGTTCATTAACTATCTATCTATCACATTCTATCCTTATCTATCTCAGACCGATCATTATCTCTGTATCTATCTATCTATCTATCTATCTATCTATCTATCTATCTATCTATTCGTTTGTCTAATTCTATTCATATCTATCTCATTCTGCTCATTATCACTATTATCTATCTATCTCATTATGATCATGATCTATCTATCTATATAGATAGATAGATAGATATCTGCATTCAAAATCATCGCCTTTTATTAGGGTTCGTACAATAACGGCAGGCATTTGTGTATATATATATATATATATATATATATATATATATATATATATATTCAAGTAACTCAACTACGAAACACGCAATAGCTAGATAATCAATATAGATATATATATATATATATATATATATATATATATATATATATATATATATATATATATATATATATATATCCCGCTATGAAAAGTCGAATGATGTGTGCTTTGGGTAACATTGAGTACCACTGTAAAGTATGAATCCATCTCTTCTCCTACCTATGGGTTAAATAACATAGTACTCTGTGCTCTTTTGAATGAACGCTATAAAGGATAATCTGAATTCAAAAACTTTGGCGAAAGCAACGGAAAACCACACCCATCTCTTTCCCAAGAAGTCAGTCATGATATTAAAACACATTAAAAAAAAAAAAGAAACAAAAGCAAGTTGCACAGAGCAATTATCGCTTATGTCCTGGAGTACCGTGACATTTTAAAAAATTAATTTATACACGTAGTTTTTGGTTGGAACGAACGAAAAAACCTAAAGTTTTTATCTAATACGCAATATTTTACTCGTTATGAGTCACTTTGATGTGGTTAATTTAAAATAATATCATATACTAGGTGATTGAGAACTGATTTTTAATTCTCGTCTTCACTGACAGGGCGTTTAGTTTTGTCTTATAAGCAAACATTCTACTGCGATAGACAGGGTGTTTCAAAAAATTTGATGTCATTCCAGATATAAAATATCTGAATAACTGCATAGTCTATACAAATGAAAGTAAGCAGGCTCATTGCTGAGGAAAATAAGATTTATTCATCAAAAATTTGAATAGGAAATGAAGTTGATTTCATAAACGATTTTACAAGGTTTCACCTGTTTTCAATATATGCACCGTCTGTGACTTCTGTCCTCCAGATCCTTTTGCCCTATACAGGTCCTCTTTGAATTTTCTGTGCTATGTCCAAATCTACATTTCATTTGGTGCATTTTTAGCGCACTCTCTCACAAATGCACACTGTACAGTCATGTCCAACCATGTCTGATTATGCTCCAACATTTTTCCAGTGAAAAGAGAAAATATAAAACATGAAATAGAAAATTTTGAGTTTAAATCTCAGACCATTTGAACGAGAATGGGTCATTGGTTTGTTTTACGGCATATCAACCTAAATGGGTTATTTAATACCGACAAAATTTTTATTGCTGCTTATATTGTGTTTTTTGGGGGGTTTTTTGTAAATCTATTTCTAGTAATATTTTTTCGTTCAAAAATGTATTGCTGGTAATAACTTTTTTTTCCAAAAATGTATTTCTGGTATTAAAACCTATTTTTACACTTTCATAGTGTTTTGACCCAAGTTTTGGCGTTAACTATTTGCCTATAGCTGGGACCCTAACAGGTGCTACCACCTCGGGAACACCAGCAATTAACAAGTGGTTCCACGCTTCTCGAAACCTCCTGATCAGAGGCTTTGCTGTCGGACGAAGTTTATCGTCTTACTCAGGACGTGGATGTAGCTTATCGTCATACACAGGACGAGAGAACGGGTCAAGTTATTAGATTACGAAATGATATCAATTTTTCTGAAACACCCTGTATTTAGTAAGCTTAGCTTCGATAATTATTTGTACGTGATACACGCTTGGGCGATCATGTCTCTTTCGATTCATGAGTGATTGGGCAGAAGAATTTCCCGCAGTAGGACCCAATATGTTCTGGCATTCAACCCATAGTGGGGGAGAAGAGATGGATTTATACCCTTCCCAAGGTTATTTGTGAATGCAACGAACCCGACTGGCTCTCCGATTGTTATTTCCGAGCGGTTGTATATTACATCACTACGACAATACAAGCGTATCTCTTGAAAATCTTCATTCAAAATCATGGGTTTCGCCAGGGTTCGAACACTGGTACTACGTCAGCACGAAGCAGGCCACACATTACTTCACATTTTTGTGTGTGCAAAAAGATATAATAATTGTTGATCGTTGATACACTTTGGATGAAGAAAATGAAAGCTATGTTTATAAAGAACAATACACCCGCTCATTTTCAAATTAGTTTTTAACTGTAGAATATTGATAGCGTTTTTTTTGGGGGGGGGTTGTTTTTTGTTTGTTTTTTTAGGGGTAGGGTGGCTTTTTCTTTTTTTTCTTTTTTTTTTTTTTTTTTGCTATCCCGATACCACTTTTACTTTTTCCTCGTCTTTTTGCCACTACACATATCTATCACTGTCTTTTCATATCTATCTATCTATATATCTATCAGTCTGTTTGTCTGTCTGTCTATCTATCTATCTATCTATCTATCTATCTATCTAAACACCGTTTATTATATCTGTCTCTTTCTATTTATATCTATCAAGCTCAGTGATCTCACAATCAAGGCATCTATTTAATAGGTTTTTTCATATCTGTCGCACACATTCATATATTCTCTCATTCACTGATTATCTATCGATTTATCTATCTCATACCATTTATATCTTCCTCTGTCTATTATATCTGTCTCTGTCTAGTCATATCTACCTCTGCTAATATCTATCTATCTATCTATCTATCTATCTATCTATCTATCTATCCCATACCGTTTATATCCGGCTCTGTATATTCATATCTACCTCTGCTAATATCTATCTATCTATCTATCTATCTATCTATCTATCTATCTATCTATCTATCTATCTATCTATCTATCTATCTATCTATCCCATACCGTTTATATCCGGCTCTGTATATTCATATCTATCTATCTATCTATCTATCTATCTATCTATCTATCTATCTATCTATCTATCTATCTATCCCATACCGTTTATATCCGGCTCTGTATATTCATATCTATCTATCTATCTATCTATCTATCTATCTATCTATCTATCTATCTATCTATCTATCTGATTCTGTTTATTGTCTATCTATCTATCTAATAAAATATACCTTCCTCCTCTCTGATACGTCTGAGATCTTGATTCCACCATGTTCTTTTCCTTGTCGCCTTCTTTCTTCTCCTCCTTGTCCTCGTGTTCATCTTCAACACTCCCATTACACCGCTCAGTGACAACTTTCATTATTATTATTAGCAGTAGTGTCTTGTTGTTGTTGTTGTCTGTCATGTGTGACAGTGTCCGTCTACCAGCACCTTGCTAACAGCCTGACATTCGATCCTGTCGTCTGTTCCCTGGTATCTGAATGGACTGATCGCTTGGTCCGTTGCCCAGCAACGCAGCCTCTTACACGAACATCTGTATCCACCTTGCCACTTGTATGGCCTCTTCACATCAATTTAGATGGGGAAAGAAAGAAAGAAAGAAAGAAAGAAAGAAAGAAAGAAAGAAAGAGTAATATTTTTACAGTATGGGAGTCATAGATTTTGACGAAAACAAAACTGCAGTGACTGCTATTTCGGACTGATATTATGTAGCATTGTCGTTCTTCTATTGCAATCTGCAGTTCAAATCATGGCCTTCACTTTGGATAAAACCGATCGCAATCATGCTACCGTTTTCAGCTAACAAGTACATTCTACAGATAACGATGTATAAGCCCTTCAGATTGTACAATGTTGTAAATGTTTGTTCTTTTAGGAAAGGAGTTATAATTACTTGCATTATTTACATTATTCGGATTGTTATCCTTATCTTCATTGCCATATTCACAACGCGTCGATCGTTGTACGCTCCGGCCTTCATCAGTTGACTGGAATTTTGAACCGAACCCTTTATTTCGTCTATGCCTCTGGGAGATGTCCTCAAGGATACATGGCCCAGTGGATAAAGACGTTAGTGAGATCCAGTGACTAGACCCAAAGTGGTGTGAGTTCAATACCAGGCCACGGCATTTGTGAACCAAAACTTGGAAAGTTGTTAAGGGGAAATAACTGAGACATCCAATAACGTGAAGAAGGCCGGGGCGTATCACGCCCGAAAAGTTTTAAATATGGCAACGAAGATGTGGATAACAGTCCGAATAATGTAAATAATATAAGTAATCATACCTCATCTCAGAGATATAGACAGAGAGAGTTATAATGTAGAGCCAATCTTCGAAAGATCACAGTGAGTAACCTGCGTTAAAAAATTGTATTCGAAATCCAATTCCTTACTGGATATGATACTCGGTAATAGATACCGAACTCGGCCTCTTGAGCCATGGTAAAAGATCGAGATAGATAGATAGATGTGAATGAAGGAATAAAGAAAAGTGGGAGGGAGCAAGAGAGAAAGGGAAAGATCTTGAAAAAAGAGAAAAGAAATGTGTGGGTGTAAAAGAGGAAAGAAACGGGGGGGATTGTAAAAGTGTATCAGTAAAATAAAAATGTCTCATAAACGAAGATCTATGAAGAATAGCACTGGTAAATAAAGTACTTTTTTATGCGATAGGTGTTAAACTGAAAGAGAAAAATGAGTCAAAAAGCAACAGACGACACCAAGTAAGGAAAGAAAAAAAGGAATGAATGGTTAAAACGATATATAAAAAGGCAGTATTTTTTTCTTTTCTCAGTAAATGCCACTTTTTTGATAGAAAAAAAAAGAGAAATATGAATAAAATTTATATTATCGGTAAAGAAAGAAAGAAAGAAAGAAGGAAGGAAATATGAATAAGTATTTACTGTTATCGAGAAAGAAAGAAATAAAGATGAATAAGGATTAACTGAAAGAAAGAAAGAAAGAAAGAAAGAAAGAAAGAAAGAAAGAAAGAAAGAAAGAAAGAAAGAAAGATTAATAGAAAAAATGTTATCGTTTAGGAAAGAAAGGTGAATAACGAATGTTATCGAAAAAAGAAGGGAAGAAAGAATGAAAGATGAATAAGGGTTAACTGAATGTTATCGTGAAAGAAAGAAAGAAAGAAAGAAAGAAAGAATATGAATAAGGGTTAACTGAATGTTATCATGAAAGAAAGAAAGAAAGAAAGAAAGAAAGAAAAAGAAAGAAATAAAGAAAGAAAAAGAAAAAAGAAATTGAGAAAGATATATGAATAAAGATTTGCTGAATGTTATCGAGAAAGAAAGAAAAAAAACGAATGAAAGAGATTGATATGAAGAAATACTAATTGAATGTTATCGTTAAAGAAAGAAAGAAAGTGATATAAAGGATTAACTGAGAAATGAAAATAAAAGGAAAAATAAGAAGACAATATACGTGAGTGAAAAGCAAATAAACGGTCGTCTGTTAGTATAGCTTCTGTCCAATCAAGACCCTGCAAAACAATTCCAGCACTTCCGCCAACACCGGCCGCTTCTTGATACTTAAAACCACATACGCACGCATCCTAACCTGATATCGAGAGCAATTGAGCCGCGGTCACTCTCTTACTGATCACGAGTTGTGAGACTGTCATTTCAGTTGGCCTCCAATCAACGATGGTCAACTTGGCAGGTTGTGGTCACTTGTTATTATCTCGTATTTGCTGACCGCCTGCTACCTGATTTGCTTCTTCTAAGTAACCATCTTTCAGTTTGGGGCGGGGGGGTAGTAAAGTCCTCTACTCGAAAATCTCCTCTTCCTTCTCTTTCTTCTTCTTTCATTGATTCGCTTTTATTATTTCTTATAACAGATTTCTTTTTCTTCTTTCTTTTATTTTAATCTTTCTCTCTCACGTCGACGTTCGTTTAGCTTTCTTCTACTTCTTTATTCCTACCCTCATTTATTCTTTTTTTCTTTCTTTCTTTTCTCTTCCCTTTTAGCTTTCCCCCGTTTTACTTTACATTTCTCTTTTCTTTCCTCTTGAAACATTCTCTTTTTCTCCCTCACTTATATAAATTGATATAAAGAGTCCGCACAAATGGCAAACGCGAAAGAGATATCTCGATAAGTGGTAGCGTTGCCAAGCAACTTGGTATTTTTAAAATCCCTGATACCCTACTAAATTTATAATTAGCCTGCATCACATCTTTTCAGCATGTAAAATCTCCAATGTCGACTTGGTAAATAATTCCCTCCGATGATGTTTTTTTTTCTTTATTTAAATTGAAATAACCCTGCAAAAAAATCTCGATATAAATTTAAGTAGTTATTAGGCACAGTGTGTCAGTTTTAACTCCTTTGATACTTGTAAAATCATTATCTATTAATCAGCAGTTTTATGGCTATTGCAGTTTTGAACTAAAATAATTTGTCCTTTAAAAAAAAAACTTCAGTTGCAACTCTACTTCCTCTAGCTAGAAAGATTAGCTGTAAGATATCCAATAATTTGAAACATGATTTTTTTAAACCCACTGCAAAGGATTAACCATTAAATTACTTGTTTTTTTCTTGTTCTTACAAGTATTGTCAAATTACCCCATAAGTTTTTAATTAGATTCAAATCAGGACTTTGTAAATACATTCTTATTCTGAATATGTTTCTAGATTAATTTCGAAGCTTCATTTCGATCGTTGCCATGCATAAAAGTCAACCAACGATTCGGTTTCAGATTTCTAACGGACACTTTCAAATTGGAATCCATTATTTCACAATAATCCTCTTTTTTCATTAAACTATTAACTCTTACCAAGCTTCTTTTTCATTTTGCAGAGAAGCGACCCCAAAATATAATACTTCCTTTTCCATGTTTTGTTATAGAAACGGTATCCTTTGGATTGAAAGCCCAGCCCTGACATCTTAAAACAAATCTCTTGTCATTATATTAAAAAAAGGTCTAGTTTTGTTTCATATGCACATAATATATTCGCCCAGAATAAGATACGTTTATCAATATACTCCTCTGCAAATGCTAAATTAGCATTAGCAGCCAAAGCTCTCAACAACACTAGGCGCATCGTCTAGTGTAGCAATGGTTTCCATAGCAAGTAAGTTTTTTTTTACGGGAAGAAGTTGCTAGCCTTATACCCAACCGGTTTTGTACCACGCTATCATAAGCAATGTCCCATTTTAATATTGACTGAGATCGACACTTCTTATCTTCGGTGATCAAACGCGAACCGGTACCTCAACGTAATTGAACCGCAAACATTTAGAAGAAGGACGCGACAAGATCAGTATACTTAGACTGTGCAAGGTTCTAGTAATAGTATTTGTTGTTATTATCACTCCAGAATCTTCTAATTTATTCTTGAAGTCCTTACATAATTTTTAACACTTCTTAAACAGTTACTTCTTACCAATTTATTCGCAATAGTATATTCTACCAAACATTGCAATGACGTTTTGAAGAGTTTATTTAAGGATAATAAATCGTTTAGTTATCAATCCATTGTATGCCAGTGAATGCTGGACAATCTCCTCACAAATCATGAGGAAACTGATGGAAACAGAAATGTGAATCTACAGAAGGATATTAAGATATGGACAAAGCGCGCAAGAAACGAAGAATCCTTAAGAAAAATGGAAACAAAAAGGACACGAAAAACTAAAATCAAAAAGAGACAGGTCAAATTTATTGGACTTAATGGGGAATGAGGCTTTGAAAACACTCACATTGCATACTGAGAGTAAGAGGAACAGGGAAAGACAGTGAGCCACTGACTTACTCAATATGCTTTGCAAAACGATCGACAAATTCTTTGGCTGATACGATTGCCAGGCCTGTCCTTCAGTGAACATAAATAGGACCGTACCGGTAAGTTCATCGCTATCAATCGAGGAAGGTTCGACATGAGGAAAGTACTTCACGAAAAAAAGTTCACCGTTAGAAAATTTCACCGTAAAATGATAAGAAATAAACAATTTTTAATGATTTCTAATTTTGTTGATCTAAAACATTTTAAAAATGGAGTAAAATTAAATAATAACTAACATTATGAGTTTTAATTTAAGTAATTTAATAATTCGGTTTCTAATAACTGATATCCTTCGCTATCCCCCTTGAGTAGTTAGAGACACAATTATCTTCGTTGTAATTTAAAACGAGTCTTCCAATTCGACCGGCAAAAGTTAGTTTGGGTTTGATTTTAGTTAGATTTCATTTCTTCCGTTATGATCACTTCAATCCGTTTAACTATTATGGAAAATTCTAGATTTTGGTTTGGGTCAATTCTCATTGGTCAGTTACCTATCACGTGCATAAAAACCGTAGATAATCTCTAAGTATATAAAAGGCAGTGTGTGTGTGTGTGTGTGTGTGTGTGTGTGTGTGTGTGTGTGTGTGTGTAACGAATGCACGACCGCAATTTTCGACGGATTTGCACCAAAATTTACATGCACATGCTCCAAGTTAGCGGAAAGACCAAGACTGACTTTGCATTTACAACTCCCATCGATAGTGGAAATAATCGATTTTTTCATGCTTCTACGGCAATTTTCATGTAGTTTGAGGCCATTTTGTACTGGCCAGAGTGAGAGCCTATATCTGGCTGCCACGAATAGGCAGGAAGATTCTATTGGCCAGCATGAGAGCCAACAGCTGGCTGACACGAATGTTAACTAGCATGCAAGCATGCAAAAAAAATCGATAGCTGCATTCGTCACAAGTGGGAAAAATTTAAATCTGCATGGCACTTTACTCCAATTGGCTCATTCACTTGCTTAAACTCAACGTTGATTCTGATTCCGCAGAACTGGGTTGGCTGTGAAAAAGTATTTGTTGTTAACATTCTTTTTTCATTCAGTTTTTCCAGTTACGAGTCCTTTTTTAAAGCTGATCGTTTTGTGTTCATTTTGTTTAGTTCTTTTTTCGTAACAGATTTAATGTTTAGTATAGAGCTTAGAAAAAATTCGCAGTGTAAGATAGGCAAGAAGTAAGGCATGAAGCAACATCAGCACGGCAAAGAGCACTCCTTTAAAGGCAAGGAAGGGCAAAAATATTTTAAGTCAAGTGATAGTGATTGCTGTATGAGTCGAACGATTTTTGAATCAAGCACGGGCAACGCCGGACCATGCTGCTAGTTATATATAGTCTGTAAAGATTCTTATATGTCTAAGCGGACATCGGATGATAATGTGTATTCGTAATTGTGTATGTGGGTTTGTTTAGTAGGAGGACTTCTAATGGCTTCAACATTGTGCGGTCAGCCGGCGCAGTGGACTGGCATTCCTCTCTAATCTGGGACTGATATTTTATGCACGTACTCTTTGTATTAGATGAATGTAAGTTAGATTCTTTAAGAATGGATTCAAAGAAATATGGTGATGTAATGAAATGTTTTACGCGTGTGTTTATATTTGGTAATATTGTTATCATTAAGCTTTCGAAGTATTTCTCTTTAAAAGATTATGTTCTTTCTTAAGAACCAAAGTTATGTCCAGCATCGTTTCTATGCAATACGAGAGAGATCGTTTGTCTAAACGCAAATCTTTTACTTGTGTTCATAAGTGCAGGTTTTTAGATCACGTGATGTCTCCCCACATAGACATTTTTGCATTGTAAACTATTTATTTGAGAATTCTCGGCATTGGTGTTTGGGTTTATTTTTCTTGCTAATTATATCTCTGATTGTCTTGAAGGTAACGATCCTAGTATTAGCGATGGCTAATTTGTTTGCGAGTTTAGTAGAAAGATTTCTGGAGGGTAGGATTATGAATTTTGTGTCATTTTTATTGGTGGTGTCTGTCTTTTGGCTTTGTGGATTTTGTAAACTCATTTTGTGTGTGTGTGTGTGTGTGTGTGTGTGTGTGTGTGTGTGTGTGTGTGTGTGTGTGTGTGTGTGTGTGTGTGTGTGTGTGTGTGTTGGGATGAAATTATGTCGTGAGTGAATAAGTCTGAATGTTTTCTCAATATATTTCCCTTCGTCCGGGATACATATCTTAAGGTGTCTGAGGCAGAATCTTATAATTAGTCCAAATTTTATTCTTTGGTTGTGGTGGGAATAGAAAACGATTAGGTCTTTTTTATTAGTGGTTTTACGTTAAACTTTAAAATCTAGATACTTATTGTAGCGTATTAATAAGACGTCGAGAAAAGGTAAAGAATTCAAATTCGTGTGTGAATTCAGTGGTAGGTTCAACCTTATTGAGTTACGTTATTATGTCTAATAGGTTTGTATCTTGTGGATATAAGAAGGCGTCCTCAATATAGCTTAGGTAATTAGATCTTTTTGGTATGATGTGTTTAAATAGTATTAAAAATTCTAGTGTCAAGCAAAAACACCACTGATAAGTAACCTCATAGGTAAGACGAATTTTTGCTTCTAGAAAATATTGTTGAAATTGAAGGAGTAGTGATAATTTGCATAGATTTATAATTTTGTGTACTGGTAGAGGAAGATTTTCTTTGGATTTTTGATGTGATTTCTCAATATGTTGAGACATTTTGTGTCGGGAATGTTGGCGCATAGAGATTTGACGTCTAAGCTCGCCATAACCATGATAATAATGAGAAGTCGGAGACCCGAGTTCGAATTCCAGTCGGGTTCGTTACATTCACTTACGCGCAAATACCCTTGGGAAAGATATTATCCACTTCTTTCTCCCCAGTTATGAGTTAAATAGCAGGACAGACTGAATCCTATAGCCTTGGTTGGCAACCAATCTACCGTAGAAAGAAACGGCAATCTACTGCGGGAAAATATGGTCAGTCATGAATAGAAATGCACATGGTCACCCAAGCGTGTATCATGTATAGCACTTAACTGATTGTTTGGTATAGGGTGTTTTTGTGACCCGTTCACGTATTCATATATATTAGTAATAAGTAATTGCTATTTGAATTTTCTGATGAATCATAATTCTTACGTTAATGATCAAATAAGAAACGAGTTCTATGATCGTAAAAATACCCATGGAAATTTCCCTCTTGCATCGTTAAATATTTGAGCTTTAACAAAACATTTCAATGGCGATTATAAACATGAATGCAGAACATTAAAAATAAGTAAGATTATTTAAAAATCATTTACAAATGAAAAAAATTGAAACGAACAAGTTTTCCAGACAATCTCTGCTTTCTTATTTTTCTTCTTTTAGTCATTAATTATTTTATTCTGTCCTTTTTTCTTTTCTTTTCCCTAAAACCGAACAAACGACTTTGATATTTAATTTCTTCTACCTATCCTCGCAGACAAATAGGAATAACACATTATTTATTTCAGTTTATGACAGGGCGTAACGTTCGTGCTAACTAATTAAGGATCAAGCAGAATTATAATTTGATGTGTGAAGATTTACGGTAATCCTGCTCTATTGCGCTTAATATTGAATAAAAATATTCCGTCTGCTGCAATTTCATATTCCTTTAGTATATATTAAAATATGTTTTATTAAAAACGAATGACAAAGACTGTCTTTTTATAATGAATAATATATAGTATACGTAGGTCGTTACGTGTGTCTTATGTTATTGAAAGATTTATATTTATTTATATATATATATATATATATATATATGTGTGTGTGTAATGGATACGCGACCGAACGTCGGCATGCGTCAAAGAAAATACGCAAATATAGAAGAAAACGGACATTTTAAAACATATATATATATATATATATATATATATATATATATATATATATATATATATAAATATATACATATTATAAAACATAAATATATACATATATATATACATATATATATATATATAAATATATACATATTATAAAACATATATATATACATATATATATATTATAAATATATACATATTATAAAATATATATATATGCATATATATATATATACATATATATATATTATGAATATATACATATTATAAAACATATATATATATACATATTGTAGAAATATATGTGTGTATATTACAATATATATGTATATATTGCAATATATATATATATTACAATATGAAATATATTAATATATATATATATATATATTTATTACAATATGCATATATATATATATTATAATATATATATATACATACATATATTACAAATGGATGGCGATATATATATATATATATATATATATATATATATATATATATATATATATATATATATATATATATATATTTTAAAATATATGGATGACATATTAGAAGACGAAAACTAGAATTGTTTAAAAAGCAAATAATAACTCTCTCAACTGCTGATTTCATTATGCGTTGATGATATATTTTGTCCAATGAAGAATATCGCTTTTCGGTAGCATGTTCTTAAGATCACCTGGACAATGCCAAATTTTAAAAGTATTTGAATATGTTGAATACGACACATAACTTGAAAATGACCAGAAATTTGTTTGAAACCGCTAGAACACAAACAATATCTAAAACTCATTGGATTCAAATATACGCTCCCGTTTTCGAATGATTTATGCCTCTTAGCATTTGTTTATATTAAATTTTCATAATCTGTTCTATCTTTTGAATAACCGTGTATATATATATATATATATATATATATATATATATATATATTATATATATATATATATATATATATATATATATATATATATATATCTATATATAAAGAGAGAGAACATAGGAATCAACATGACAATGTAATTGTCAATATTATATTTCAATGCGATCATAGGCAGAGAATATAATATTGAGCCTGACTGTCACTCTGCAGTGTTAATTCTTATGTCTCCTCTGTCTATATCTTCTCTTATATATAAAACATTTTAAACAATATATATATATATATATATATATATATATGGACGACACATTAGAAGACGTATCATATTGTTTTCCAAACAATTAGATACATACATACATACATATATATATATGTGTGTGTGTGTGTGTGTGTGTGTGTAAAAATATATAGAAAATAAATTATTTACCTAACTCGTTAGGTAAATAATCCAAAGTTCTTTAGTATTTTTGTTATTATTTTTAAAAAATAGTGCTCGATACAAAAGTAGAGCATAAATATAATTATTTATTTAAAAATATGATTCCAACCTGCGACATAAGAGTTCTCACGTTTCAAAACAAGAGCCTAAAACTTCAATATAATTATTTGAATTAAATTGAATTAAAGTACCAAGCTCTGTTCCATCTTCAAGCGAAATTTTTACTGGAATAACTTATTCCTGAAATTTACGCGTTTTATAAGCATATTCATTATTGAAATTAAGATTACTATGGTAACGGCTACAGCAATTGTTTAAAAAAAAGTGCCGTAAGGGGTAATAATTTGTATCAATATCTCAGTTACATTATATAAATATATATATATATATATATATATATATATATATATATATATATATATATATATATATATAATTTTTGAAACCCTTCCGGTGAAGAATGGGTTCATCTCACTGGGTCTATTAAAATGAAAAGATAGATAGATAGATAGATAGATAGATAGATAGATAGATAGCCTTTCCAGTGGAGAACGTGTTCATCTCACTACGATGTCACATACTTTTAACATTCCGCCAGACTAACCTAACCTCAACAAAATTCTATAAGATATGTAAATATATATCTTAAGTCAGTCCATCCACATATAGAGTTATAATAGCCTTGTGCATTAAAGCGTTAGTTTGTGATTTTTTTTTTTTTTTTTTTTTTTCTAGCTCAATGTCCGGGCTGGACAGTACAGAATTAGAATCAATGCAAACAAGATGAACAATAACTAAAAAGTACGAAATATATACTATAGAGAAATCATTAAACATGGACTGCAGAACAAGAACAATCTAAACCGGAAACAAAATAAAGGTTTAAGTTCGGAAATCACTGCAAAGAAAAAAATGTCAGTAGGCAGAACGTCAGAAACGTTCCCATAACAACAACAAAGATGAGAACATTAGTCCGATTGTATTATTGTAAATAATGATAACACCTCATCTTAGAAAATGTTGACAAAACTTTAAAAATCCTTTACATTTTTCGTTACCAGTTTACACCTGGGCGAAAAATTAAACTTTATTTGAACAATATTTATCTTAAGCGCCACTTTCCAAATATAAATCTTGCATCTTCTTCTTTGTTGTTTCCATTTTCTCTAAAACTTCGTCATTGCTCACATGTTCCGTCCATGCTATTCTCAGTATCCTGCTACAGAGATCTCCCAAAATCAAACAAAATTGAAATCATGAGAGATCAATTCAACTTAATCAATTGAACTTAATCAATTCACACTAAGCAAGGCGATAACGTCACTAAGATGCAAGGGACTACTGAAAGTGGAAGAGAAAGAAAAGACTTTCAAAGGAACCAGAAAACCAATCCTAAACAAAACAAACAAAAAACAAGGGATAAGCCTCTACTCCTTTTCAAAAGATCGGGGTGGAGTGTAAACCGGTCGATAGGTGAATTGGTAGCTATAATTTCAAGAAAGACATTAATCCAAAGAGAGCTCTATATAAGTAACAAAGCAGTATAATAACAACAGGTTAAGGAAATCCTTACAAATCCATCTCGATTATAATTTATTTCATGAATATATTTAAATATTCATCTCTTCAAACCGAAGGTATTTAATTTCTAATAAACTTTCGGTCTAAGGTGAGGAATATTTAAATATATTCATGGAATCACTTATAACCGAGATGGATTTTTAAATTCCCTTATATATATATATATATATATATATATATATATATATATATATATATATATATATATATATATATATATATATATATGGGGATAACGATATATAATTTCTTACGTATCAAAACAGTTTTAAGGGAAAGATGTATGACAAAGTGGAAAACATTTTAGTGAGACGTTTTCGTCATTTCGGACTTCATCGGATATTACGCATATGTTTACGTTGATGCGACTACGCATGCGCATTGGTTAGATTATTTACACAAAATACATTTTAAAAAATTTAAAAATGTCCAGTGTTTCTCGTTCGTGCGCAGTTGTAGTCGCATTAACGTAAATATAAACGTCGTCCAATGAAGTAAAACGAAAGTCTTTTCTACTTTGTCATCTGTCCGCTAGTGTATATATATATATATATATATATATATATATATATATATATATATATATATTCGACATGAACTAAACATTATAAAGAAAAGATACAGAATAAATATTAACCGCTATTTTTAAAGATTACTCATTTTCTTTCTTCTTTAATCATAAGAAAGGCCAGCTTAGGGAAAAACTAATATTATTCGTTATTTAAACATACGCACAAACACACACAAACATTTCCATCTTTTGGATCTGATGGAGCCTTGAATGGTGAAACACGAAATTAAATCTATTTTAAATGAAACGTTTTCAATTTGTCAAATTTCTTAAAAACTTTGTCGGATTCTGTATTCTATTTTAAAAACATATATATATATATATAGAGAGAGAGAGAGAGAGAGTTCAGGTAACATATCTTAGTTCTCTTGTGTGTGTGTGTGTGTGTGTGTGTGTGTGTGTGTGTGTGTGTGTGTGTGTGTGTGAGAGTGTGCGTGCGTGTGTGTGTGTGTGTATGTATATATGCATGCGTGTCTGTGTTTGTGTGTGTAACAACAATGACAAAAACACCAACGAGGAAAATGATTTTGAAAATGAAGCCAATATCCACACCTTTTTCCCGTCAATATCTCTTTGTAATATAACACCAACAGTGCCTAAGGCCGCCATCGATCCCTTGAGAAGAGGTTAGGATTACTTTATGGACGAAAAGGGAAAAGTATCAGGATTATATAACGGATCTTCCCAGCGTAATTTACAATGCTTTGTAACGTTCGACGTCAGTTCTCTGTCGTATGTATTTACTGACTGCTTTCGGCTTGTTTGCGTTTAATTTTTCTTGTATAGGCCGAAGCGAAATGAGCTAAGCACAAGAAAGTAGAGAATGGAATAAAAAGAAGCAGTATAAAAGACGACACCTTGGAGAAATAGTGTGAGGAGATAAAAGAATTCGAGGAGGGATGTGGAATTGTGTTACGACTTCGGGTTAATTGTATTCTGCTCTTGTTCGTTAATCAATTCTTTCGAATGGTGGAACGAACTGTTTTTCAGTCAATGCTGTTTTTTTTTTTTTCGATGGGTGGTGAGTAAAAAAGAGTGAGATATGAAGTGAAACAAAAAAATGGAAAGAAGAACTATAGTAAAAGTTAGAAATAACAAAAAGAACATTGAAAAAAACTGTTTAAGGATATGAAGCTAAAAAGAATGAGATTAGAGTGATGATGACAAGAATTACTGGGAAGGAAAAAATGGATTTCATTATGCTTCTTCTTTTCAAGAAAGAAAGAGATTGAAAAATATACATTTATGAGAATGGTAAAAAAAACTATGACAAAGAATGCTTTGTTAAAAGAGCACTCGAGTGACAATCTCCAAGATGAAAAATAATAACCACAAGAAAAGATGGTAAAATAAATGTCCTCCTCCTATTTATGAGAAAATGGACGTAACGAGTCCAACCGGAATTCGAACTCGACTCTCCGTTTTCATTTTTGGTAACCTTCAGATAATCGGAAATTATCTGCATGTAGATTTATCAAATTTTCAACGACTACCTCAAAACAAGAGAACCCACTCATCCCTGCCATTTAGTTCATCCCTGAGGAAAAGATGCATTCAGATATTTTACAAGATTATTTCTGAGAAAATGAACGTAACGAGACCGACCCAAATTCGAACTCGATTCGCCGATTTCACTTTTGGTAACCCATACACTACCCATTATAAAAATATTTTATCTCTTTTTAATTAATTTTTAATTAATAAATCTTCCCCGGGACACACACACACACACACACACACACGTTTATTCTCAGATAATCGGAAACCATCTACATGTATATTTATCAAATATTCAACGATTGTATCCTATCCAGATCTTCCTTTATGTACTGTGTTCCTACAAGACGTAGGCGATCATGGCCCTCCACAACTTTCTGACCCTTGTAGCGCTTAATAATTCTTTTTGTTATTTCTCCTAAACCCTGTTTTACCATCCATTTACTCAATTTCATCAAGTATGTTACGCACTGCTTTCCTCTGTCCATCTTTCCTTCAATCTGTCCTGTGAGTATCAGATTTTCCAAGCCCTCCTTTCTCATTATCTGCCCTAGAAATTTCAACTGCCTCTTTTTGATACTAAGTATAAATTTCCTTTCTGTTTCCATTTTCTCCAAAACCTTGTCGCTTCTCACATGTTCGATCCGTAGTATTGTCAGTATCTTTCTATAGAACAACATTCCACATGTTGCTTCACGTCTCTTCCTTATCTTTGAGGAGATTGTCCAGCCTTCGCTGCCAGACAGGAGGATAGATATCACGTAACAGTCCAATACTCTATTTTATTGTTTCTAAATTTGATTTTTTAGTCTATTTATACTCTAGAATGAGAAAAACCGATATTCGCAGATAGATATGGAAAACAAAGGTCTGATAAAAAAAAAAATGGCACTGTTGCTATCATAACGGAGCTAAAACTTCGCAGAGTGAAGTTGCTTGTCGCAGATCGACCTCCAACAACGTTATCGCTCACCTCCATTGTTTATAGCACTGCTTGGAAGGAAAGTGTGTAGAGTGTGGTAGTCTCACAACACAGCAAAGATTCCATCAGTGATCATGGCTTAGGCAGCAGTTTTTTGGCCAAGGATTCAACAACCATCATATTGACGCCAACGAAATCCAAATGAATGCGACGAGACAGCTGCTCGCTATTCAAAAATAGGAGTTCTAGGAATGCTTGAAATCAATGGAAAAGACGCTGGATAGAGTGTATGGCTTCAGGAGAGAGCTAACTCGAAGGATGTTAAATGCCGAATTGATATGTGCTGTAGTTTTCGTTTTTATAGCACCAGTCCGGATACTTTTTGATCAGTCTTCGTATACGCTTTTTTAGAGAAAACTTTAAGAATTCGACACATGGTCGAATGTCATTTTTGTAGTCATGATCTGTTACATGAGCTTTTTAGTCTCTACTCCGCGACATAACACCACAGAACGCCATTATGTAGCATAGGTTTTTAATTTACTGAATTCTGAACCATTCTATCCGCCAGAGTATCTTGCCCTAGACACACTACTGTTACTATGGCTGCAGTACATGTGATTGTCCGGATGTGCGGATGGCGTAATGGATAGAGGCTGGGTATGAGAAATCGGAGTTCGAATTCCAGTCGAGTTCGTTGCATTCACTCATGCGCAAATAATCTTGAGAAAGGTATGAATCCATCTCTTCTCCACAACTATGGGTTAAATAGTATGACTTGTATCTGGAAAAATAATTAATAATCTAAAAAAATAATATATGTATATATATATATATATATATATATATATATATATATATATATATATATATATATATATAAAACATTATTTATTATTTTCCCATTAATAGACAGTTTCCGGTTCCAGGCTGTTATATATATATATATATATATATATATATATATAAATATTGATTGTACACATAAGCAAAAGGGAACTATGCGAAAAAAACGATCGTACTAATGCGAAGAAAAATCGACACTCGACAAATATTATTCCTTAAATAAGTTTATAGTAGAAACCAGGAAAGTAAGTCTTCGATTAGGAAGACAATATAGCGAACGAGGCCTTCTTTTTGCCACCTCACTGTTTTTGTATTTTAATTCTCATAAGAATATCGGAAGGCGAGCGACAAGCAGAGATGAAGAGGTCTTGGAAGTAGAAGAAACACATTAACGAGATGGCGTTGATAGTGTATTTTACGCGATAAAATATTTAGGAAGGAAGAAAGACTGGTGTTAAGGGGACGGGGAGACTCTGCACGGGGTGGAGATTAGAATGTAAAGGGCGGAACCAATATGATCATGATAGGAGGGGCTTGATAGAAAAATTGAATGCCTTGTCAAGAAGAAAAAAAATATAAGAAGAAGAAAAAAGAAGAAAAAGAAGAAGGGAGAGGAAAAAAGATGAAGAAGAAGAGGAAGAAGAAAAAAGAAAAAGAAAATGTTGAAGAAACAGAGGAAAAGAGCAAGGAAAAGAAGAAGAAGGTAAAGGAGGGAGAGGAACTGGAGAAAAATAAAAAAAGATGATGAAGAGTAAGAAAAAAGAACGTAGTGGCGCGGCGAAGAATAGAAGAAGAAGAGGATGAAGAATAAAAAACAAGAGAAGAAGAAGAAGAAGAAGAAGAAGAAGAAGAAGAAGAAGAAGAAGGAAGTAGAAGACGAAGAGAAGAAAAGAATGAAGAAGAAAAGGAAGAAGAAAAAAGAAGATGGGGAAGTAGGTAGAGAGAAGAAGAAGAAGAAGAAGAAGAAGAAGAAGAAGAAGAAGAAGAAGAAGAAGAAGAAGAAAGAAAAGAAGAAGAAGAAGGAAGTAGAAGACGAAGAGAAGAAAAGAATGAAGAAGAAAAGGAAGAAGAAAAAAGAAGATGGGGAAGTATGTAGAGAGAAGAAGAAGAAGAAGAAGAAGAAGAAGAAGAAGAAGAAGAAAGTGGAGAAGTGGAGAAAAAGAAGAAGAATATTTCAAGAATTGTTTCAGCATTTAGAAGAAACGTATTTTCAACATCAGTTTGCTTCCATTAAAATTATCTTATTTTCAGTAAGGTTCTATCAGATATAGAAAATTTGGAATTATTAAGAAATTACAGTCCGATATGATATTAATTGCTCATCACTGTTTTGGATTTGAGAAGTTATTTATATGGGGTATTTTACATTAAATTTACGTCAAACTTGTACCTTCGTGCCCGCAAAAAACCGGAGTGACAAAAAGGATGGTTTTTCCCTTGACACCGCTATTATTTTAACTACCTTCACTCCTCAGCAATGTTTATTGTTTTAAAAAGCAATGATTAGAATTTTAATAAAACCTAAACATATGATGAAAGTGTATTTATATATTTTTTGTTCTTGAGAATTTACAACAAAAATATTATCACTATTTATTTATTAGATTTTTTTTATTTACAAGAATAATTTTATATTTACAACATTCTAAAAGCTAATACAATTGTATTAAAACTAGTGCAATGCAATATTTATCATTTGCCAATTTATAAAGAAATGAATATGAAAACAGTTTTTATAAACATTTACTAAATTATTAAAATATCTGAATCAACTACGAGGAAATCCTTATTGTTTACCATTTTATAAAGTTCGAATCAACTGGCAATTACCTTGTTTTACCAACCATTACAATAATTAATATTATAAGTAAATACTGTAGATAAACAATCTAATAAATAAATAGTGTTTTTATTTTTTCAATTCTCAAGAACAAAGAAAATTTATCAATCCACTTTCATAGGCTTAGGATTTAGCGAGTAGCAAGATAGATAGATAGATAGATAGATAGATAGATAGATAGATAGATAGATATTTTATCTCTACAGTCCCAGAGAAAATACTTGGGTCATTGAGGCGTTGTCATATAACCACTTTAACAGCCCAGACAATAACAGCTTTCAGTTTTCATCGATTTCTTTGCCCCATACTTTTCCAAATGGCACTTGAGCGTAAGTTAATGTAACGAAGTCGAGTGGAATTTGAACTCAGCTCTCCGATTTCTCATTCCGTTACTCATCGCACTAGCCGCACATACAAGCTTACAGCCACCCATCTAGATACAGGCCGGAATCAACGTTGCATAACTTCGGTGATCGGACGAGAACCAGTGTTTCAATGTGATATGGCCGTAAGCACTTTCAAAGAAACGACACAGCGAGCCTGAAGTCAAGTGGTGTAAGGACATTTCCTTGCCTCACGCTACATGGTAGATTCAAAATAAGACAGCGACGGCAAATGCCCGCCTGTCAGGGTTGTCAAATCGGATGGCCCGTTAGCGGACACCAACAGCCAAAGACGCAATCTCAGCGAGGTTTCTACCTATAATTAATGCCCAGTATCCCAAAAATGGGACGGTGAGTATTAATGGGTTAATAGAATGGCTCCAAGCCTCTCCAGGTACTAATCTAATGGAAATCTTGTGGTCCATCATTTAAAAATGATGTCGGAGGTAAATAATGCTAATGTCCAAACAGTAGAAAAGTTAAAAATCGATTTAAGACTGATTAATATAATTTCCCCGTATTAATTTTGGTATTCTGGTGTTATGAGGGCGCTTAGCAGACGTTTTACTTTAGGCTACTTGTGTAGAATCCCCGTTAATGGCTTCCAGACTTTGACAAACGAGCGTTCAAACTTCAGGAAGCGAGCAATCTCTAAATCACTATGCTCTGCTATTAACGCAACAATTACATAGTGGCTTTTCATTTGCTGAGTTAGCTTCATGATTTTCATCAAATATCTGAAAAGAAAGGACAATTGGAACAAGTTAGAAAGAAGTTAGAGGTTTTATTAAAAGATGTGTCCTCAAGGAAATGAAGAACCGAGTAAAAACTAAAAAGCACGGAACAATTTATTAATATTTTTAATAGTTTTCGACATTTGAGAAATATATCAATATTTTGTATAAAATAAAACTTAAGATATTATGAGCTGAAAATCAAGCATTATGCTGCCCATATAAATATGATTATATACTGATCATTTTCTAACATCCTTTAGTTAATATTGTAAAAACATTGTCATATATATATATATATATATATATATATATATATATATATATATATATATATTCAATTTCTCAGAGTTAATTTGTAGAAAAAGACAATATTTATAAATGTAAAAGTCAATAGGAAAACCCTAATAGTAGCCGACACCTTTCGTCCAATGTGGACTTTTTTTAGGCAAAAACGAAATGAATTTATTAAACAAAATAACTAATAATAACAAAACAAAATGTCCTTAGCAACTGGGAAAATTTAGAGAACGATATTTTCATAATGTTAACTGAAAATTACGTCAAGTACTGTCACGTGTAGAGATATTGTCTTTGTTGTTGTATTGATGGATTCAACCATTTTCTTTTGATTTCTTGATACAGTTGTGTACGTTTGCTTGGGTGGGTAGTAATTCTGTTAAGAAAGATGAATTAGAGAAAAAGCCGAGGCGTAGATTAATATTTGGATAATATTCAATGGCGGCACTCTCGAGGATTTTCCTTCTAAGTGAGTTATTTACTTTTGAGTGTAACATTTTTAAAATAAAAATTGTGGTTCAATTTATTTCTATGTATGACTAATGCATTAGGTAAGTTGTTCTTTGTGAGGTCTCTTTTGTGCTCATAGATGCGTTTTTTTTTTAATTTCTACTTGTTTCTCCAATATATTGGGAGGAACAGTTTTAGCAATTTGTTTTATAAATTTTTATTGCTATTAGCGTTTGAGTATCTGAGTATATCCATAATGGTTATGGAAGTGTTTGTGACTATTTTAAGATTATTTAGATGGTATGGGTTGTTCTGGATAGCGGACGTGACAGAACAACCTATCCTATTTTTCTATTATCTTTTACATATATATATATATATATATATATATATATATATAACAAGTTTTCTTAAATTCAACTAACCCTCACAGACGTTATTCAGGATATCTTATATATATATATATATATATATATATATATATATATATATATATATATATAGGTACCATCAATCCCCTAAGTGACAACCTTTTACTTGTATTAATTATATATATATATATATATATATATATATATATTAAGACATTATCTTTTTATAGATACAAATATTTAAGTAAATGTTCTATTTTTATAATAAACAGTATTAAACAACATTTACTGGCCTGAATGTCCGATAAATTTTCATAGAAAATGTTCGTCCTCCGTCAGGAATCGAACCTGTACCCTATACGGTACCGTCATATAGCCTGACGTGCCTTAACCGTTTCGGCCATAGAGGAGCGTTCGCAAGGTCGATTTTACTGTCTTAAAACTTTAATCTTCCATGAATCTCTCACGTATATTCATATCTGCTCACGGCGTATCAAATGTAAACAAATGACGTCACACATTATGAAATGGACAAAGTCCAACAATTAGTTTAAGACATTTTTATGCTTATACATTCTTTTTATTCGGGCTGGTAAATGTTGTTTAATACTGTTTATTATAAAAACAGAGCATTTACTTAAATATCTGTATCTATAAAAAGAAAGTATAAACATAAAAATGTCTTAAAATAATTGTCGGACTTTGTCAATTTCATAATGTGTGACGTCATATATATATATATATATATATATATATATATATATATAAACAAGTTTTCTTAAATTCAACTAAGCGCCTCAGACGTTAAAGAACTGAGCGTTGTCAGTATAGTAGACAATATTTTGTTGAAACAATCGAAAGTACTTCCCAAAAAACATAACAAAAAATGAACTTTCGAAAATTTATCCACAATTTTGATCCAAATGTGCAACAACTTATTCGAAAAAAATTTTTTTACATTTAAAAATTTCAAGTACATGGCCTTTGTTGATTGAATCTATAAAAACTTGTTTAGTAGAATGCATGCAGCATAAATATACCATATATATATATATATATATATATATATATATATATATATATGGTCAACACCAGCAACGACACTCTGTTTCATGCTTAAACTCAATCTTCAGGCCATAAAGATTGCGTTCACGCATGAAACAGACTTTCGTTCTGGGTGTCCACTTTTATATTTAAAAGATATTGAACACTTTAACCCATAAATATAGCATACCTTAAAACTATATTTTAACACACACACACACA
This sequence comes from Acanthosepion pharaonis, assembly GCA_903632075.3. Classification (NCBI taxonomy): domain Eukaryota; kingdom Metazoa; phylum Mollusca; class Cephalopoda; order Sepiida; family Sepiidae; genus Acanthosepion; species Acanthosepion pharaonis. The sequence goes on along the minus strand of CAHIKZ030000824.1, from coordinate 1,640,947 downwards.
CATATATATATATATATATATATATATATATATATATATATAGGAGTTTGTTCCAGAATTACAACAAATTTACGTAAGCGCGAATCAAAGCTCTACTAACTTCTTTTTACCTAGCGTACTACACAAGAAAACTAGGGAAAACAATTTTTACGATAAGTTATTTATTATTTCATGGTTTTATTTCTCGAAATTTAGGAATATCTTCTTGTATTTTATATAAACAGGCTTGTAATAAATCATTCATTTCAACAAATAAAAGAACTAATCATCTACCAATATAGACAATAGCTGTACACAAATAACTACTTTACATTTGGAACCATTTTGATAGTTGTTGATAAGTGTGAATTTTCTGAGTTTCTTAAATATTATATTTCGCTGGGTTTCTTAAATATTACATATTTTATCAAAATAGATTTATATTTTCTCAATATATTTCGTATTATCCATTTTAAAGGCAAATATTAATCTTAAAAATAAGACTTCACTAATTGCAACTGATAAATTGTCTATATATACTTCAGTGGAAATCATTGCGTATGTTATATTTGAATTAAAACACTAATTGAGTACTAATGAACGTTCCATTTTGTTTTGCAGCCATAGCGTTATGGACAGGAAATCACACAATCTAATAGAACTGCTACTACATTGTTGACAGACTCGAAGTTCCACTCATCACTCTTAATAGGACTCTTATAAATTCATAGTACTTTGTCTGCAACCGTCTTTTATTTCTTTTATTTTATTAAATGCTTATAAAACATTTAAGGTCTTTGTGTTCTTTCTCTTTTACTAACATCAACTTCTAGCGTACTAAGTGCTGCGTCCGAATACCGCATTAAACCCCCATAGTTATTCGAATTATTCTGTTGTGGTCTATGTTGCATCCAAACAAAAAATGAATGCGATGCATACTTGAAGGAGAATGAATAACATATCAACCGAAACGCTGTGTTAATAACAATTGGCCGATTCAAATTGCATTAATAAGACAATCAATACCAGTTAAACATCAGAAGTCATCTGGACATGGGAAGTAGAAAGAAAAAGCATTATATGTTCTCTCACATTTGAAAACCTATTTTTTAATCGAAGTTGAAAATTATATCGGTGAGTCCCACACAGTTTACAAGTATTTAAATGAGCAAAAAACTTTAAATCGGTGTTGTGTACATGCGCCTCTCTTTGTAAATGCCAATGGTATCCTAGCATGCGTTACTTGCAACGTCTGCTTCTTTGGATTAGTTCTTCATTGTTTACTCACCAGCATTGTGACTCAGCGCCTGCATTTGTTCGTCCATCCGGTGCCGATATTTTTCTTTTTAATTTAAGCAATGTTTCGTCCATACGTGTTGCCAGTCTCCCTCGACACAACTTCCTTCATGCCATTTCTGTGAAACGAGAAATCGGACAATGATAAAGACTGTGCCACCGCCATTAAGATTAAATTCATAATAAGGGAACATTTATTGTTTGGCTTTCAGTTATTCCCTCAGATGTTATCTAATGTATTTATTCATTTATATATTTTTCGGTTAATGTTTACAGAAAATTAAAGTTTGAACATAAATATAAATACAAATGCATACATACATATACACTATATATATATATATATATATATATATATATATATATATATATATATATATATATGTGTGTGTGTGTGTGTGTGTGTGTGTGTGTGTGAATAAATATAATTCTAAGCTGTGCTATATTTATGAGATAAAGTGCTCAATATCAGAGATAGAGCGTGTGTAAATATAAAAGGTGGCCTGACGATTGCGTCTAGCATGAAGCAGCTTGTCGCCTCTGAGTGTTGACTTCAATGTATGTTTACTTTTATATATAGACTATATATATATATTAAGAAATGGACAAAGTCCGACAATTTATTTATTAAAGACATTTTTATGTTTAACGTTCTTTTTTATAGATACAAGTATTTAAGTAAATGCTCTGTTTATAATAAACAGTATTAAATAACATTTACCGGCCTGAATGTCCGAGAAATTTTCATAGAAAATATTCGTTCTTTATATGGTCGGTACTCCACTTATGTAAATTAGGTGTATCGTACCACAACATCTTTAATTCTCAGGAACAGTCTTCCCAAGAATATACCAAAACTAACTGTAAATATTGTGTACCTTTTCCTTGTTTCAATACATTTTGTTTACGTACATTTTGTGTTGTATTATTATTATTCCATGCTTATCCAAGTTTCAACAAAAGAAAAGTTCAAATGCTATTGATCTGTCAATAATTTTCCAAAAAGTTTTCTGTTTTTCCATCGAAACATTAGCTTCTAAAACGTTTATATAGAGACTAGCTTAAAAAGCTGGTGCGTTTAAGCTAGCTCCTGCGGAGGGCTCTTGATTGGGTCTTCATCACAATAGGTAGGAAGGAGTAGATGAGATAGGCAACAATAAACTACAGAAGAACTCAAAATTGATCGCTGCATTTAAGTACTGCATTAATATTTAAGTACTGCATTAATATTTAAGCTTAGCTTAGCTAAGCTCAACGATAATTCTTCTGTCGCCACTTAATTTAAAGACAATTTCATGTATGTAGGTCTTTAATTTCCAAACTTTTGACATCTGTATTAGCCCTCCCCTAGTTTTTGACATCTGAATTAGCGTTCTCTTAGCTTTTAAACATCAAAATTAGCCCCCGCGGAACATTTGACATCTGAATTAGCCCTTCCCAAATTTCTGTCATCTGAATTAGCCCTTCCCAAGTTTCTGACATCTGAATTAGTCCTCCCCTAGTTTTTGATATCTGAATTAGCCCTCCCCTAGTTTTTGATATCTGAATTAGCCCTCCCCTAGTTTTTGATATCTGAATTAGCCCTCCCCTAGTTTCTGATATCTGAATTAGCCCATCCCAAATTTCTGACATTTGAATTAGCCCTCCCCTAGTTTTTGACATCAGAATTAGTGCTCTCTTAGCTTTTCACATCAGAATTAGATCTCCCGGAACATTTGACGTCTGATTTCGCTTTTTTACTTTTTATTTTGTGACGCCGTGCTTGTGTTGGTACATCAATAAGTCGGTAGCATAAGGATAAAAAAATATTTTATACAACCAATATATTTTTTTCAAAATAATCCCCATCCTTATCACTTAATTCATTGATGCATATCAATCATACAGATAAAACATTATACAGTGAAAATTTCAGGTCGAAATAACAATGCATCAGGCCACAACTTTAGTATACTCCGCTCGTATGTACGAATTCACATCATTAAATTATTTATAATTTGCTATATTTATAGTAGAAGATCATTGAGTCTGCCATAAAAGAGGTTTTTTTTATAGACAGTGTGGACATAGTAATCAATATTGCATGGTGACTGTCAATTTCAAGTGATCATCAAACTATATCAGAGCTCCTTGTGCGTATGGGCGTATATGTGTATAACGATTGCATAAATATTCGTATACATCTATGTACATAAGCAAATCGAAACAAACGCAGAAAATTTACAAGAGCGTAGACAGTCAGATTTCCGATTATTCATAGACGTTAACTTTTCTTAAGCGCGAAGCCCAGGCGTAAAATGTTATCGATAAAGATTTTAGTCTCGAGGCTTCTGTTAATCTTGTTTCAACGCTGGTCGGTTTTACGATATTTTGTTATTGGGACAACATGGTAAAACATTAATAAAATAAAAAAAAAAGAGAGCGATAGTAATCAATATACACAGATCCCATAATTCAACAGTTCTTTTCTTTTTATGTGCCATGTCCCTTCAGGACGTAGGAGATTATAGCTCTCCACCTCCCTCTATCCCTTGCAGCTCTCACCATATTCCTTCCCTCTGCTCCTCCCCCATCAGATTACATTCTGTCATCCACTTGATTAAGCCCGCCAGGTATGTCACGCGTTGTTTTCCCTTATCTCTCTTTCCCTCTATTCAATCAGATTTTCCAGGCCCTTCTTCATTATGTGTCCCAGAAACTTCAGCTGCCTCTTCTTGATGTTTATAGTATAGAGTATAAGCCTCTGTATGACCTCTCTAAGACCTCATCGTTGCTCACAAGCTCGGTCCATGATATCCTTAGCATCCTTCTGTAGAACCACATCTCCGTCGCGTCGAGTCTTTTCTTCATCTTTGATGAAATCGTCCAACATACGCTGCCGTACCTTCATCTTTTTCATGTTTCTTTTTTTATCTCAACAGATCGAGTCTTTCATATGGATGTCATGCATGACGCCAACCCCGTTCAGAAACATCTAAACTGTCAACTGTATACAACCGCTTATTCAGATCATTGGTTAAAAATGGCTTTGTGTAAGTGAAGTCTACGAGTCTTCGCATAGACCACATTTCTTCGAACCTTGTGGACTAGCGTTACAGAATCATAAAGAACTGTACCAAACAATAGAAACCACATCATATGAGGACTTTCAACAGTAGCAACAGCTAAAATGGATATCACATGCAACTCGAAGAGAAAATAATGACATTCCACACTATTTCAAATAAAATGGTTGTAAAGAGACCACAATTAATACTGGAATGAACGATGACAGCTACGAGAATTGAGAAATCTGTTTGCCTGATAAAATAAATAGAAAGATTTTATAAATTCCAACCGAGACCAATATTGGCTACTCGCTGAATGAATGCCGAATGTTTCCTTATAAGGAAACAGCTAATAATTCCATTAGCATTTCGGCAATTATATTATTTTGGCATTGAAGTTAAATTGCAGTTATTCGGGATATGGAAACTGCTTTAGACCTATAGCAACACCTTTTTATAGCAAACACAGAAATTATTATGCAAGGCCGGAGAATACAACGACCAAAGTAAGCACCAAAACGAGTACAGCAATATGAATAAATCAATCTACAGAAATGGTAATTTTCTGTCTGAATTTCTGGGATGGTGAGTTATCATTATTTGCATTATTTATATTTGGACTATTGTCCACATTGACATCGCATCATTAACCTATGGTCACCTGATCGAAGGTTGAACTTGATCACACCAGATTTTTTGGTGCTGTTACAATGTAAACATGGCCACCCCGCTAGCTGTGTGTACCAAGGTGTACACACTGCCCCTTGAGCTAATAGCATAGTGGATTATTTAATGTACAGGATGGACTATCCTCTAAAGACATCGTCTAGTTCTTATTTTTATTTAGTACTGTTTAGTTATTCACGCCCGTTTCCACTGAGTACAGTATACACTGCCCGACCCAGGGATTAAACTCACAATCATTATATCACCAAATTCAAAAGCCTTCGCTTTTATCCACTCTTTGATCTTCGATCAGGTGACCATAATAGTACCAACTATAAGCACGCATTGGCAGAAAGCTATATAACATACCAAAAGATATATTATGACGAAAGTGCGGATGATTTTTTTACTTACCTTTGTATATACGAGAATCCCTCGATTAGTGCGGCTAATGTGTACATCGGTAACTATAAAAAATCGGTTTTCAATTACTATGGTTAAACTAAAGAGTGTTTTACCGCATTAATCGAAATTTATGTATGCGCTAATTGAATTTTGGCATATAAAAATATTAGCGCACGAATCGAAGACGGATTAATCGAATGCGCATTAATCGAGGGATATATATATATATATATATATATATATATATATATATATATATACGAGGTTATACCCAAAAGCGTCGGTAATCTGAACAAGGTATAATTTAGATGTACTACGTGTTTTAGCGGATACCCTGTTTCACAAGATGATTACTTAGCTGAAAAATTGGGAACTAGATAGGTTAATTTGTTTTTCATTGTCAAATCTTCAAGTTTAACTTCATATGTCTCTAAATTATATTTAAGTGTATACATCAATGCTTGAACAGCCATATTGTTCTTAAATGAGACGAATGTGTTCTCTGAAATTTGAACTCAACAACTATCAACTTAAAGAAGCAATTTTTCAAATGAGTCACAATTTCTGGTTATTTGGCGTTGGTAGATTGTATTTCATTCTTGTAGCATCGAAAATAAAACAAACCAAGAATTGTGGCATCTTAACAATTTACACCTTGTCAGTGCGGTGATCAGCTACTATATAGCTATGAACAAAAATGCTTTCTCTCCTCCCCCTCTCTCATTCTCTATCTACCTTTCTTTCTTTCTTTCTCACATTCTCATTCTTACACGAATTTTATTTTTTTCTTTCTTTTTTTCTGGTCTCTCGTTTACCGCTCATCTTTCTCTACGTCTATATCTTACTCTTTTTCTCTTGTTTCATCTTTTTTTACTAGTGCTCTTTTCTTTCTTTTTATCTATCTCTTTTGCACTCACTCACTTTTATATATTTCTTTCTTTCTCTTTGTTTTCTTCTTCTCTCACTTTCACTCTCCTTTTTTTTCGTTACTTTCTTTCTTCGCTTTCTCTTTCGCCCTGCCTCTTTCCCGCCCATCACCTTTCTTTGATACGTGTCTTCCTCATCCTGTTTCTTCCCTCTCTTATGTATTCTTACTTGCTTCACGACCTCCCTCCTGCCTTCCTTTAATCACTCTGCTTCTTTATTTCTTCGTTAGTGTCCATTTCTATCTATCTTTTCCCCTTTCTTTCTTTCTTTCTTTCTTTCTTTCTATGTGTATGTGAGAGAAAAAGAGAGAGCGATGGAAGAGGAACTAGTGTACGCGCGTGCGTACTTCCTTTTCCATTTATTAGCTTTTCTCTTCCTTTCCTTTGTCTTTGTCTTTCTTTCTCCTCTCCCTCTCTCTCTCTTTCTCTCTCTCTCTCTCTCTCTCTCTCTCTCTCTCTCTCTGTTTCTTACATCTCTACCTTCTTCCCATTTCAAATCAACCCTTTTGCTTCCTCCTTTTTCTTAACTTTTACTATATCTTCTTTCTTTTCTTCCTTCTTCTTTTCTCTCAATCTTTCTCATATTTTCTTTCCTTTCTTCTTTTTATTCTCTTCGCCCTTCTCCCGACCCCATCTCTCTATATTCTCCCTTCCTCTCTTTCCAATCCTTCATCTCAAGGAAAGGACAAACGAATAGATCGCCTTCTTTTTCGCTTCTTTCTATTCCTCTTTCTCCGTGACCCTATCCAACCATTTCCAGCCATATCTTCTCATTCCATCCTTACAACGGTTCTATGACAGCCTACGACAGCGAGGCAATGGACGAAGTTATGTCAACAACTGCGCAGATTAAAACCTTAAAAGGCGTTTATGGACATTGCAGGACAATATTTAAACGATCGTGATGTCAAATCGGTTTACAAGTGGCAGCGTACACAACGCCGTGAAAATGGAATCTCGATGTGTTTGGTTTCGAAAAGAGGCAGGAGAAAAAATATTTTTTTAAAAAAATAATAAAGTGGAACATGATTGGCAAAGATCTTATGCTTTTTGTGGGTTTTTAAATTGTTCTTTTTATAATAAACTTATCTGGTTTAGTTTTATTGTAATCATTTGTAAATTCGTTTGTTTTCTCAGGAAACGGGTGAAGATTTGTGTGCAGTTTTAAACCATCTTATGTAGCTGATTTAGTGAAGACTTGAATATATTCTTATGTCTTCAGTCACAGTTACTGTCATCACTTGACAAGAAGTAAGCGCAATGGTTAACACACTCGGGGGTGGGATCTCGTTCTTTATCAACCGTTCACGAAAGAGAATTTGGGCTAAAAGTGCGGCTGCTACACTATCAAAATATGGAAGAGATGGGTGACTTTTCTTATTAAAATCTTTTATTTAACGTGTCCGATCATGGCTCTCCACAACTTCCCGTCTGTAAGGAAGTAGCGGATTGAAATAAGACGTAATGTTATATATGAAATACCAGGTCTAGTGTTATCATTTGTCGACACAACATCGATACACTTGTATCCTATCAGCATCGCAGATTTTACTATAGAAATGTAAATCGATTTGATTTAATCTATGTGCAAAAGGTTTGTCAGAAAGGCAAAGCTATGAAGCACCTCCTCTGTAATACTTTTCATTTTTACCTTTGCTCTCGACCAAATAAATCAAATCGATATCGTTCTCAATAGATAGATAGATAGATCTGAATATATAAAGATATATTAATAGATCTCAATAGTCAAGGACATATAAATCTGAATAGATAGTAGAGAGAGATAGAGAGAGAGATAAATCCGAATAGACTGAGATAGATAGATAGATAGATAGATAGATAGATAGATAGATCTGAATATACAAAGATATATAAACCTGAATAGATATATTAATAGATCCGAATAGACAAAGACATATAAATCTGAATAGATAGAGAGATAAATCCGAACAGACATAGATAGATAGATAGATAGATAGATAGATTCCCGAAATGAATGAGGAATAACAAACGCTTCAGCAATTTAATGCAAGAAAAAACACTTCTAAAAAGCATATAGAAAAAAAAGATGGAAATTTTTCAAAGCTCATCTTGTTCACTGAGGTGAAACCCTGCGCAGATGATTTGAACAAAATGGTGGAGCCAGTAGAAAAATTGCCTTTGACAGAGAGCAGTATCACTGGCTCCCTCTAAAAAATAGGTCTAATTCGTTGGGGTACTGATGCACAAAAATATGTGCGGTCAATGTGCAAAGCTTTAGTAAAATGGCAAATGCAGGATACAAGGGTTGAGCTTATCAAAGAATAGAAAGTTAAGTTCTCGGTGGTATCTTTGTCCGGGGTTTTGTCAGTCAAGGCCGCTGTCACACGAAATTGGAATCTATCGAAAAAAAAAAAAAAGCTAATGAATTTAACCAATGCGCTGGTTATGTCAGTGTCCATCGATAATTTCGTTTATCGTTTTATAGGGCTAGGAAATATTGTCAAGGAAAAAGCTGTCAAAAATCTGATATCTGTAACCTGCTTGGGTCATTTTAACGCTATCTTGCATTTGGTTGGGACGAATGACATTTAGTAAAATGTGATTTCTTTGTATTCAAATAAGGAAACTGTTTACTGCGATAATAAAGCGTTGCAAATCCATTTTTTACTTTTCAAAGTACAAAAATATTCAACCGAATACATATATCGATAATGGTATCAATTTGATAATTTTGCTTATTGCCCGCCTAACAATTCTTCCCCGTCCCTTGAATAGAAATAGTGGTTTATCCTTTATTTCCTGTTTAAGATTGGTTTTTCTGTTCCATCTAACGTCTTTTTCATTTCCAACTATCCCTTGCGTCTTTGTAACATTATCTCCTTCCCTGGTGAGAAATGACTAAAAAATTCATTTGATCTAGAGAAAAGTTAAAAATGAAAAATTATACACAGTGGACATTTCACAGCTTTGCTTTAGTGAGAGACTTTTTTAATATACACTGCGTGCCAAATTATTATCGAGATAACTTTTTTTCTATTTCAAAAACCGTCCAATCAATTTTCACACAATGTTGGCAACACTGATCTACGTAATCTCTGAAATTTTCGGATTGATCTGCGCAATATAAACAAACTGGCGCCATATTTGTTTTCAGCACAGTGATTTGAGCGTGCCAAATTATTAAAAAGGTTTAGTAAAATTCCCAGAATTGAGCAAACAAAAAGTTTATTAATGTTGAACCTGAATGTTTATGATCAAAAGAAGCTAATAAATAGGTTAATCAAACAAATAATAACAGATACAAACAAGGGCACAATTTTAAACAAATTAATAGGGAATGTGCTTTCCCTGTTTTGAAATTACTTGAAAAAGTCGACGATCCATAGAATTTATTAATTGTAGGATGTCATCTGCTGTAATGCCGCGAGATATGTCAAGAATTGCTTCCCATAACTCAGCGTTGCTCCTGAATTGTCGTCCGTTGGCGTACAGTCTTTGCTTCATGATGCTCCAAAGGTTTTCGATTGGGTTCAAATCCGGAGAATTTGCTGACCACTTCATTTTTCGAGGTCCATCGAAGCCTAACTGTTTCAAATATTCAGTAGTCTTGTGAGCAGCGTGTGAGGGAGCATTATCTTGCATAAAAACAATGGCCCTTCTGAAGGCAACTCTTTGCCTTTTCATCCACGGTTCAAGATGCTCCTTCATAAATGCTATGTATGCATCAGCAGTCATTTTGACGCCATCTGGTACTCTCTATGGGCCCACTAATGTGTTTCCAATAATACCACCCCAGATCATTATGCATCCACCGCCGTGTTGGTGTCTCAAACACTGATGACGATTCTGTCCGTTCATCACCCAGCCTTTGCACCATCTATCTGGCCCATCAAGTGTAGCTCGAGTTTCGTCTGTGAACAAAACTTTAGAGAAGTCAATCTTCATATTGTCCTCTGCCCATTTCAATCGACTTTGAATGTGATTTCTCGTCAACGGAGACTTCGATACAGGTTTGACTATTGTTGCTATTTCCCTCAGATACCGACACCGAATACTTTTAGACACAGTAGGATATGAAGGATAGTAGGTACGACGGAAAAGCTCTTGACTGGTAAGTCCAGGGTTCTTCGTGGCCTCTCGTTTAAGTCGTGACATGAGACGACGTGAAATAACCCTTGGCTTGCCTTTATCTGCCCTTTTGCGTACTTGTGTAGGGTCGGCATTGAACTTTTTCGCTTTTTAATGGCACCTCCCTATCATTTTAGAAATTTCTAGGGTATATTTACCTTTTGAGAGTTCTGAGGTGATAGTTTTCTTTTCAGCATCACTTAAACTGCTATTATGGCCCATTTTTTACTAAATTCTTACACTTTTCTAATAATTTGGCACGCTCAAATCACCGTGCTGATAATAAATATGGCGCCAGTTCGTTTACATTGCGCAGATCAGGTCGAAAATTGCAGTGATTGCGCAGTTCAGTGTTTCCAACATTGTGTGAGAATTTTGTGTGAATTGATTGGACGGTTTTTGAAATATTAGAAAAAAGTTATCTCGATAATAATTTGGCACGCGGTGTAAATTAAACCTATGTACTTGGTGGGTGAGTCCTTTGTGTATTTGCTTCAGTTATTATTCAAAAATTATTCGAATGGATTTCAGACATTTGAATGTTAGATTACGTTTTTAAATCCTGCGTACAGTATTTTAAAACAGAAAAACTAAAACTACACAATCTTCCTAGTGTAACGAAGTGGGGGATGCCAAAAAAAAACTTGAATATACGTTATCTAATATTTTATTCATTACACTACTTCAGTCAGCCTGTAATGTAAACCCTACCATCGTCCCCAGGTTCAACACACGTAACCTACATTCTCCGTCTGCTGTGCCCTATCATTTCTGGACAGTTGTTTATATATATATATATATATATATATATATATATATATAAATCGGTATTACCCCATAAAAAATAGTAAAGGCGCTAAGACACAAGAAGCTACAAGGTATGGAAGAATTAGGAACAGAAACATTAATAATGTGCAGGAAGAGAAAAGAGCAATCAGGATAACAGTAGATATCGATTGACAATGCATTTAAATTTTTGAAGATTAAAGTTGGCTGGAAAACAAAGGTAGTTCCACAAGCGAGTAGTGCGAGAAAAGAAATTGTTAACATAGAACTTACGGCTAAATCTAGCCATCTCAACTGTAAATTGATGAGATCTTTAACCTTCTAGTTTTAATGTGTGTGTGTGTGTGTGTGTGTTTGTCGGGCAACTTGGCGTGGTGTAATGGTTAGCAAGCTTGTCTCACCAGAACAATTACGACTGAGTAATGAGTTTGATCCTCACTAGGTGCTCCACACTTTCGGCCTCGAGCCACATCTAAGCTACGCTTGGAAAATCACTATATATATATGTGTGTGTGTAAAATTTCAGATATAACTAAAATATATATCTATAAGAGGATAATATCATTAATGACAAAAGGAAAATTTATCTTAGCTGATGCGTTTCGTCCTCTGATGCACTTTGTCAAGGCGAATGTAAGGATTTTATTTTGCAACAAGTATTTATACACAGAAGTAAAAATTTAGTTTTAAATTTAATAGCACTCATAAATATATATATCAGGTTAATTGAAAGTCAAGGTAATACTAAGTGATGTAATTTAATGTCTAACAAACAAAAAGTGAGTAAATGATGTTGAAATTGTTTTTTTATAATGTAATTACATTATAAAAACAATTTCAACATCATTATTTATATTATTTTAGTTTGAGAAATTAATTTATGTATTATATATTTTAAATAATAGGAGGTTATAAATTTTCTTCGATTTTTCAACATGTGTATCGTTATGTTTACATTTTAATAAGATTCGATAGCGGCACCTCAAGAATTTTCTGTCTCAATTACTTCCTCTTTTAATGTCACATTAACACACACGCACAAACACACACACGCATACACACACACACACACACATACACACACATATATATATATATATATATATATATATATATTACATAGAATAGAAATGCAAATTTACCTCATTCGAATAGCTATTTCAAGCAGCAAGAAGACCTATATTGCCATTATCAACTCAGAGTGTAAAGAAATAAAATAGGAACTTAAAATTTAAACATTCAATATTAGGTTGACCAGAAAGTTCTGACTCACTGAGGAAGCGGAAAGAAAACAACAAAATTTTATGAAGCAACACAAACATTTATTTTTCAAAATAAAGTCCATCATTCTTGACGATCTTCTGCCAGCGATCATCCAGCGTCCAAATCTTTCTCAGATTCGAGTTCTGCGGCTTTGAATAAAAAAAAATGTAATCAAGCTTACTTCACTTCATCAAAAGCAAGTGTTGCGGGGGATGTGTGCCGTTGAGCTGGATAGGCCATAGTCACTCAGAACAGCATCGGGACGGAATGGTGGATGTGGAAACATCTCGACACCGCCCATCAGTTTGAACTTCTCCTTATTCAACCTTGCAGTATATAACCTTGAAATTGTCTCACTGAAACAAAACCCGATCTCGACTGACCGAAGCAGGATACTCTTTTTTTTAGTTTGTCGTACACGCGGTCTAGCTGCTAGCAATACAGTTTAGCGTTGATGGCGCGACCGTGTGGAACCAGATCGAAATTCAGTACTCCTTCGGAATTCCACCAGAAAGAGATCAAGATTTGTTGTTTTCGTTCCGATTCCTAAGTGAGTCAAGACTTCCTGGCTAACCAAATATATATATATATATATATATATATATATATATAGAGAGAGAGAGAGAGAGTAAGAAAGAAACAGAGAGAGGGATATGAATGTACATACTTCGAATAATGATTATCATTAGTTAAAAATAAATCAAGATTCATTTCATGGCTTATAGATACAATTTAAGTTCACGATTGAATCAAAATCATTCAGTCGAGAACGTAAATTGTATCTATAAGCCATGAATTGGTGATTATTGATGCAAGTTTGAGCCTCACTAGGTGGCGCACTCTTAGTAACTAAATATACGTGACTTTATACTACTGTTCACTCAATACAAGGCCGAAAAGACACTCAAAGTGGGAGGGTTACTTACTGAATGAAGTTGCTTTAAGAAGCAAGATGTGTATATTATAAGGATATGTCGGATATACAAAGGTTGACCCTAAGCTTAAAGAAGTTAATATCATAGTGAGGGTGGAAGCATCCTCTTGGAAGTCCGTTCCACAAAGAAACGGTTCTAGAGAAGAGGCTGAGTGGAACTTCTTCCTTGCTAATGGAATACAAATTGAATGAGAAGGAGTTGAGTGTATGTTGTATGGCTGTTTTTAGATGTAAATGTCTGAACTGGTGGTACTAAGGAATGTAGGCTCTCTGAACATTTGTCACGAAAATAGCGATAGAGAATTGAAAAACTAGTAATGCTTCACCTGTTGGCAAGAAGCTGTAGGGTGGAAAATAATTCATCAACCACAAGGCCGTGTGTTATTAAGTTCACAACCAAATGAAAAATAAACATTTATTTTTCACAAAATGATCTATTTTGCAACATATTTTCCACCTTATAAATGTATTTAATTCATTGTCAATTATTATTCAACTAAATCGAACAATGAATATTTTAGATCAATATTCAACCTCAATGTCAGGCTGTGGACCCATTGGCTTACCGTCGTAAAGGTAGATTAAGAGGGAGCACGTGTTGAATATAATAGAAAGAAAGAACCGTGTGACAGAATTTCGTCTCTGTTATAAGCAATCAATGGGAGAAAACCTAGAAACTTCAGACTTTAAATATAACGTTCCGTAAAAGGCTTGTTGGAAAAATGGTTGCCTCATCTATTCTTATCCGAATTACTTAGATATCTTTGTATCCGATCTTGTCTAAGTCTTGCATAGAAATCTTTTATACTGCATGTCTCAATAATATCAATACCTAGAAATATTATTTACATTATTTACATCGTTCGGACTGTTGTCCTCATCTTTATTGTCATATTCACGACGTTTCGGCCATTGTATGTTCAGACCTCTTTCTGGTGATATACGTTGGAATTTTGAACTGAACCCTGAACCTAGTCCACTAGGGTAGATTGTTCTAGTTCCACGTACCATACCTTTTCTGGCTATCCCAGTTTCAGTTAATTCCTTTTAGTACCAATACCTCATCTCAAAAATATAGACAGAAGCTAGAAATATACGTGAAAATTTCATGGTTTTCCTATTTGAATTTTCTGATGAATCTTAATTCTTAAGTTAATGACTGAATAAGCTGATGGCTATTTTTACGACAACAAAATATCCGTTGAAATTCCCCCATCACATCATTAAATATTTGAGCTTAACAACTTCAACAAAATATTGCAATAACAATTATAAATATAAATGCTGGTCGTCATTTTAAGAAGTAATGCGGTACAAATAAAAAGATTTGAAATTGATAACTTTTCCATTTCGCTGAAACAGACGTTAAAGATTTCTATGTTTTTCATTCATTTTCTCACTGAAACCAAGTAGCGTCCCTGAGACGCCATTTCCATCTTTCCACGCGATCGAAATGGAACAGTTCATTATCTAAGAGTTATTGGCAGGAGTCGTTAAACACTTCTATTTTCCCTTCTTGTTGAAACCAGGTAGCATCACTGATATGTCTTTTCTGTCCTTCCACGCTGTCAAAACGGAATAGTCCATTATTTATGAGGTATTGACAGGAGACGTTAAATAATTCTCTATCTTCTCTTTCTTTCTTTCTTGCTTTCATTTTTCTTTTTTCTTTCAGTCATTCATTTTCTCAATGAAACTAAGTGGCATTTCTCATATGTATTTTCCGTCATTCACGCGATCAAAACGGAAATGTCCATTACTTATTAGGTATTGACAGGACGCAACGATCGTGCTGACTAATGGAGGGACAAGCATAATTATAATAAGGCTTCATTTTTGTTTTCATTTTATACATTTATTGATTTGTCACAAACTCTCTGAAGCGAGTCTCTGCTGTGCTCTTCAATTGCTCAAGTAATGCGATGGCTATCAGTGGTTCCTGGGTGGAGAATGGTCAGTATGTTCCTGTTTTGCCTAATCTCAGCCTTTGCCTCTAATGACTAACCAGACACGAATTGGGATTAGGTCAATCTACAAAGAAATATTAAAAAGAAGCTGATCGATATTTTTCAACCATGTACGTCAGGAGGTAAATATTTTTATTTATAAAGTTTATGCAGACGTGAACAAAACGTATATGTGTGTGTGTGCGCGCGCGCGCGTGCTTATATGCATTAAATGAAAAAAAAGAGATGTTCATTTCATTTTCTATGGATACAAATATATATATATATATATATATATATATATATATATATATATCGAGCTCTCTCTCTCTCTCTATATATATATATATATATACATATATATTGAGCTCTCTGGATTACATCCTCTATGGAATTATCCACACGGATAACCAAACCCTTCATTACCTTCTCTCTCTCTCTCTCTATATATATATATATATATATATATATATATATATATATGTATGTATGTGTGTGTGTGAACGTATTTCATATGCATTTAGAGGTGTTTGTGTGTTCATAAATGGTTATATATGTACATACCAACGTAGACAAATACATATATACATGGATACATGCATATATTTGTGCCTATATACATGAGCGCTTAAATGTTCTCGTCCTGAACCTCTTCCTGTGTGTGGCAGTTTGGTGGGTTTAAAAATACATATGTCTCAAATCTGAATAGATAGATAGATAGATAGATAGATAGATAGATAGATATTAGGGTCGTTCAATCAAATAGTAACACAAATAATTACAATAGATTAGATAATAGAAGCTGTAGTCCTTGTGTAATATTCCATCTTTGAATGACGTTATATATATTTGTCTTGTATAAACTTCCTGAATGCTTTCTTAGCTCCGATATGCGTGTTGCTTCTTTCACAGAATCATTGGAGACCCGTTGCCCTCTGAGTATTATTTGTGTTACGCCACTCCAGAAGTTGCAACTATCCTCTACTTCTTCATGGAGTTTTCAGAACATACATTGCAGATTCCTTCGAGTGCCCAAAAGACTGCATTTGACTGTGGGAACTACCATCGCTCGTCTGAAGATTTTCGCTAATTACGTCACAATGATTTTTATATTCACTGTAATAAGAGCATAAGCCTTTTCGATCTTATACTCATTCCCAGCAACAGCTAACCTGCCCTTGTGAAATCTAGCTTCACCAAGGTCAGTATCTCCTTCCCCTCTAAGATAGCCATTAACTATCTCCTTACTGTGTTTACATCATGTGTAGTATTACCTAAACTTATTTTGAATTTTTGATTTCCTTTTTGCAAAAACAAACCTTGTGAAACCTTTTCGTTTTTTACATGAATGTGGCAGACATTTTTCAAAGAGAATTATTGGGTAGAAAAAGGGACTATAATATGATAATTCTTGCCTTGGATTTCTCAATATTTTATGATTTATAGTTCAAAAATATACTTTTAAAATTACTTTGGAGCAGGTATAACCTTTTGACAAAGCCTTGTAGAGCTGCCAAAACTATTAGTGATAAGCCGATAATTAGTGGTTCGGTACTAATTCTCGTAAATTATGTTTATAAGTTCAAACTTTGCCGGTGACCTTGTAAATATGGCCTTTTGCCAGACTGGGAGGAATTAAATATCTACGTCCAAGAACGCACACTTGTTTATTCCTCATAGTTTCTTGGCTCTCAATTAATTTCAATTTCCCATTCGCTCACTCTTGCTAAATATCAAATCCTGACAAATGTCCTTGGACATTTTCGTCATGTATTTAGCACCTTGTAACATTTCAGATTTTTTACACGTCTTCCATTCTGACAACACATATTCTTTTTTAAATTATCTCACATCGCAGCAACAGGCACGTGTAATATGTATATATAAATGTTTACAAATTATGCTATAATTCGATATATATATATATATATATATATATATATATATATATATATATATATATATATATATAAGATTAGGAAAATCCACGCGCAACGCACTATCAAGCATTGGCCTGACTCTAGTCTTGCCTACTATTATTCTTTTTAGCATTATATTTTTGTTTTTGAGTATTACATATATAGATAGATAGATAGATAGATAGATAGATAGATAGATTGTGACAGCTATCAATAAAACAGTTACGTCAAATGTTCATATAAAAGTACACACGCATGTTTGTTCAGGGACAGGCATGTCGACATATGGAACCTCATAATTATTCTATTAATATTTTTTGCTTTATTTCTCGATCTTTTTACTTTATCATGTTTGCTTTTACAGCTTTCTATTTTTTCTTGCTCCCCCAGTTCCTTCCCCTCCCTCCCTCTCTCTCTCTCTCTCTCTCTCTCTTTCTCTCTCTCTCTCTCTCTCTTCCCACAGCTATTTAAATCCCACTTCTTCTCTTCTTTCTTCCTCTCTCTTGCAACCGGTCTTACGTGGTTTGCTTTCTGTATAGCTACTGTGTGATCTGGTGCCGGAATAGACATTGCTGTCACCATACATCAAGAAAGTCGATTACACCTCTGTTTGTTATTGTAAGCTGTTATACGAAATGTTATGCAGATGGATATAAAAAAAAATATCACCGCCCCACACCTATTGTCCGGTTCACACTCCTCCCTGGAAGTAGTAGAGGTTCACCGCTTTTTCCCCTATTTAGGATTGGGTTTCTAGTTTCTTCTAAAGTTTTCTCATTCTCAGCAGCCCTTTGCGTCTTAGTGACAGTTTCACCTTGCTTGGGGTGAATTAACTTTTAAAAAGATGAAGTCTTGGAAAAGTTTCACACATACTGCGGACGGAAATATAGGGTCCGTGTGTTAAACTGGTGAGGAGACGACGGGAGTCCTTACCATAGACTGACTGATAGTAAGTGACTAAATAATCGAATGAATAAAATGGTAAGTCTCGTGTTATCAATTAATCTGCACACCCAATCACCCATTAGATGCCAGAATAGACTTTGCACTCAGTGACCAAATGCAAGATTTA
The DNA here is from genome assembly GCA_903632075.3 of Acanthosepion pharaonis. NCBI lineage: Eukaryota > Metazoa > Mollusca > Cephalopoda > Sepiida > Sepiidae > Acanthosepion > Acanthosepion pharaonis. The sequence continues at coordinate 1,622,598 of CAHIKZ030000824.1, read as the reverse complement.
CCTGTAGAGTGACCCTCCTAAGCAGGAGTGGAGAACTGTGCGCCACCCGAACGCAGTAGTTGACACAACATGTGACATGCACGCATGGGAAAACAACCCTGTGATAGGTCAATATATCAAGACCAACCCCGGAGTCATACATCCTAAAAAAAAAGTTTACTTCAGAGAAAGGCTCCCAAAACCATATACGGACTGGCCGACGGCGATTGCCGCTGTCTGGAGTTGAATAAAATGTAATGTTTCGTGCCCTGATTGCATGAATTTAAGTGTACTACTACATTGGCATATAGATATCACCCTTTTACTGTTAAAATAATTAAATGCAACTGCCACTTCTATTCCAACAGTTTCCTTTCTAGCACTTCCCACCAGTGGAACTCCCTTCCTGTGGTGTCTTCCCTCTAATGAGGCTATTGTGGATTCTTCCTCTTACTATAAAGTAATAGGAAAGGAAGCCTCGGGGGAACAGGGATATAGAATGTTCTATCGAGGCTGTGTGACTGTTCACAGCTCCTGTCGAACTCTCTGCCTTGGGCAGAGAGGAACCCGGACGAGGCTGTGCCGAAGAGTCTCGTCCGAGGGGGTAGACAGACCCGAACCCGTGTATGCCGGTTCTACGGGGATTTTTTGGCCGAGTCTACGGGCTCGGATGACCCACGTTAAACTCGGTCATGTGCCAAATATATAGCTCGTGAGGAGGCTGTTAAATATTAACAGTGATATAGACTCAACGCTGGTCAACCGACACACACTCCCAAGTCGTCTAATACTCTTCTGTTGTAGTTACTGTTCAATACACTAGTTATCTGCAACCTCTTGTTTTGTTATTTTTTTTTTAACCATTACTTGCTCACAATACTTCCGTTTACTTGCTTCCCTGAGAACTACAATATTCAAAAATTTAAATGCAACATCAATCACCATCTTCCCTCTTCTTGAAGTCTGTTCATCTTTTGCCCTTTCTTCAATCCCTTCTATTCTCTTGTCTTTCACTTTAATTCCTTGTAAACCCCTTCGCACTAGTGGCATTCTCCTCCTGCTTGGGATGAAATGATTTTTAAAAATGTGAGACTGGGACACGTGTTTTTCTTTGGCGATGACATTACAAGTGTATCGACCTGATAATGCATATCGTGGTCTTATAGTAGACTTAATAGAGGATGTCTTACGTAAAACAATGGCAGGTAACCAAGTCTAGAGAACTATTACGAGGGCACTCACTGTCTACGTCGTTAATTTTTGACATTTTTTTTAGTGTTTTCATCATACATCCTGGTCACTTCTTCCAAACCAATCAGTTAATTTCCCGCCACTTCTCACATATACTATCAGCTTACCTATTGTGGCCCATTAGTTTTCGTTCGGTGTTTATCATTCGTTGATTCCTTTCTTTAAAATATCCACGCTCTTCTCTTGCTCCCTTCTTCAGGATCTCCTCTGCTTGCTGATGTCCCAGTTCATCATATTTTCTCCTTTATCCTCTTCTTCCACTCTTCTTCATCTCTTCTTCCTCCTTTTCTCCTCTACATCTGGTTCTTCCCTAATTCCTATGAACTTCTGCTTCCTTTTCTTCTCTATCCTATTTCCCCCTTCCTTCCTCTCCTCTATATTTGACTATCTCCTACTTCCTACTATCTTCTACTTCCTTTTCTTCTCCATCCTGTACTCTGCTTCCTACTGTTCTCTCTTTCGTCGTCTTCACTTCCTCCTCCAGCCTTTTTCTCCTTGGATTTTTTCTCCTTCTTTATTCTATTCTCCTTTCCTTGTTCTCTCGTTCTTCTTTTCTTCCCCTCTATATCTGGTCCTTCACCACTTCCTACTAGTATTTCAGTTTATTCTCCTTTATCCTATTATCCATTGTTCTCTTGTTCTCTCCTTCTTCCTTCTCTCCTTCTTCCTCCTCTCCTCTTCCTACTACTCGCCTCTATATCTGGTCTTCCTCTAACTACTACCTTCTACTTTCTTCTTCATCCTGTTCTTCCTTCCAGACGTTATCCTTTTTCCTCCCCTTCTCTTTATCGTATTTATTTCCTCTGTATTTGGTTTTCCCCTACCACCTAATATCTTCTACTTTTTCTCCTTTTCCCCCTTCTCTCTTTACCCTTGTTCTCTCTTTCTTCCTCTGTTCTTCTTCCTACTACACTCCTCCATATTTAGTTTTACCCTACTTCCTACTATCTTCTGCTACCTTTTTCTTCTCCCACCTATTCTTTGTTTCCACTTGCCCTCTCTTTCGTCCACTTCTCATCTTCCTCCTGCTCTCCTCTATATTTGGTTCTCCCCCTCCTTTTGTTCTTCTCTTCTTCGGTACCTCGATGTCCCCCCCTTCCTCCTGCTCTCCTCTATATTTGGTTCTCCCCTCCTTTTGTTCTTCTTCTTCTTCGGTACCTCGATGTTCCCCCCTTCCTCCTGCTCTCCTCTATATTTGGTTCGCCCCCCTCCTTTTGTTCTTCTCTTCTTCGGTACCTCGATGTCCCCCACCCCTTCCTCCTGTTCTGCTCTCCTTTACTATATGCTCATCTTTATTTCCTGCTCTCCTTTCCTTCACGTTTATCGTGTCTTCCTCGTTTCCCCTACTTCATGTTCTACTCTTCATCTTAATCTCTTCTTCTTCCAGCTCCCTCACCACCACCACCACCATCCTACTCTCGTTTTCTTGTTTCATATATTCACTTTTCTTATCCCCCAATTTGGTCTTCATTTCCTTGGTTTTTCCTCCCTTCCACGTGTTCCTCCATCGATCTTTTTCGCTTCAATTTGCATTTTTATGTAATCCAGGCTCATAAAATAAGAAACAAATCTAATTTTGGAAAGAATTTATGAAAATTTAAATAAAGAAAAGCATGTACGCTCGAATTGTATACAGTACACTGACCCTAAGTCGAAATTTTCTTTATTCATCATCGAAAACAACAACGAAGAATTTTAACAGAAATTTACTTTTTAGTATTTTAGGTAAGACTATCTACTAAACTAGCTATCGCGTCATACGAACTGCTATTTTTTTGTTCGAATAAAAGAAAGAACTGTAGGATTTTCTATAATTTTTTCACAATATGAAAAGCAAAATACACATTTGACTTTCCAGCCAGCCTAAGTGTCATGGTTTAGTAAAATTTCCCGAAAATCAAGGCTTCCATCATTTTACTCCATAAGGAGGTCATTGAACTAGCTTGCTATTCTGTGGGTTTGTGCCAGATTATTGTAAACATTATTAATAAGCAGTAGCCCGAAACGAAAAAACTGCGAAGGACCGATTTCCTTCATCCACTACTTCACTTAATCCCGCAGTGCCCTATAAATAGAACCCGCGAAAGGATTAGCGCAAAATGTACAATATATTGCTTGAAATTATCAGTCACCATTCACTGTATGTTTTCCTTACACAGTAATTTTCCTACATAATCTGAAACACTATATATATATATATATATATATATATATATATATATATATATATATATATATATAATATTCCAATAACTTGGATCCATTTTAAATGTGAATTAAGTTTAAGCGTCTAAGGCTTTTTTCTTCTTTCAGATTTGGCGGACATTTGAGCGATATTATTTTCACACATAATTGCCATGACTTATCCAATAGAGAAATAAATAAATTTTCACCAATAACACTGATTTATTTACTGCTAACTTTGATCCGTCTTAATGAAACACCCATTATAAATATATATATATATATATATATATATATATATATATATATATATATATATATATAACTCACCGGTAGCATAAATCTGACTTTCATGCGGAAAGCAATCTTTAACACTGAGTCTGCAATATATATATATATATATATATATATATATATATATATATATATATATATATATATATATATATATATACTGTAATAAATGAATAAAAAATGTAATACATGTATGTAAGTTGTTATATGAATAAATCCATAACATAAGTCTGAAAATAAATTTATTTTACACTGCAAATATTTATTTTTCGACAAAATCTACTTCATAATACTTTTTTCAATGAACACAATGGACAAATATTATACAGTCAAAATTTCACTTCAGAATTTAGCTAATAACTTTGTCAGGCTACGAAATTAATACGCTAACTGGAATACATACATATATATATATATATATATATATATATATATATATATATATATATATATTCTTATATATATATACAATATATATATAGGTTATATATAGTGCATATATATATATATATATATATATATATATATATATGCAAGTTTTTACATTAATGTCTCCTTATACTATATCTATATTCATTGCTAGTTTGTTGAGTCGTTTTATTTTTAAAATCATGTTTATGATAGACTACGAGCTCTAATGCTTACATATATCTCTGTGTATGTGTGTATCTCTGTGTATGTGTGTATGTGTGTGTGTGTGTGTGTGTGTGTGTGTGTGTGTGTGTGTGTGTGTGTGTGTGTGTGTGTGTGATTTTAGTTTTCTGTGCCCGTGTGCATAATTTTCCTGTCTCTGTGTTCATGAACTCACGTGAAGCCATACATTTATGATTACTTCTGCACCTTCTGCGCTCAACTCTGGGCTTTTTCGGTGTTTATTTGCAAAATTAAGCCGACTCATGGCTATTTTCTTGGACGGATATCGTCAATTTTCTCCTGGATTTCTTCCACGTCCTTGCTGTTGAGTGCCTGATGGTTTCCGCCGAGAGCTGTCACTACAGGGTACAGTTCAGCCATTAGTGCTGCACACAACGACGTTTCCCTTTGGAGATGCCTACATCCTGTCCGATGACGTCGCAACTTCCTGTTGCCTGTCGCTATGACAACGGTACTCACATGTGAAATGCCTTGTGAGCTGGAGTGATGATTAAATGTATGTAAGTTTGAAAACGCGTGATTCTGCATTTACATTTACATAGTTATAATTAGGTTTCGCGGATTTTATTACAGCGAAAAAACAGTCTGGTTTCTGTTTTGGCGCTTTTTATTTTATTTTTGCTAGAAAACAACTTATTCCTTCCTTTTGCTATATGAGTTGATGATGATTTTTTTAAAATGTTATTTCCCTTCAGAACACAAACCATCATGGCTCCCCACAGATTCCTTTTCTTTTTATTATCAGTGAATTAGCATGAAAGAAAGCCGTATGGTTTACCATTGCTTTTTGTATTCTTTTAAATTGAAAGCATTCTTATTCTTCGACTGGTTACCAGCCAAGGAGAGACTATTGGGTGGGTAATATAAATTATGTAAATGTTTTCGTTTTGAACGTTAATATGACCCGGTTTTGTTTTGTTTTGTTTCTTGTATTTTTTGCTTTGGGTGGCTTTTTGTTTTGTTTTGATTTTGTTTTTTTGTTCTTTTTTTTTTTTTTTTTTTTTTTTTTTTGCTTTCTTACTGCTATTTCTAGTAGGCACGGTGGAGCAATGGATAGCGGCTCGGATTGAGGAATCGGAGAGCTGAGTTCGAATTCCAGTCGAATCCATTACATTCACTTACTTGGGAAAGGTATGATCCTTTTCTTCTCTCACCAGCTATGGATAAATGGCAAGACAGACCGAGTTCTATAGCAGAAAGAAATAGCAACCGACTGCGGGAAAAATCTGCCTCGTCAGTCATGTATCTTTCGATAGATGATTGCCTAAGCGTGTATCACGCACGGCACATAACTCTTTGATATTTCTCTTCGGGACATATAGAAAGACGGCTCTCCACAGCTACTTTTTCATTATTATTTGTATATTGCAATTATTGTTTTTTTTTCTTTTTAACGCCATTTCTCTTCAGAAAACAGGGGGGAAAAGCTCCCCACAGCTTCCTTTTCATTATTATTTGTGAATTGCAAGGACTTTTTAGGAAACAGTGGATGGCATTTTTTGCTTTTATTTTTTTACTGTTATCTTCAGTACGTTTTTGAATAAGTAGTCCTTCTTCTAAACTAGCCGCCAGCCAAAGCCAGAAATCCAACCCTACCTGTTTATTTAAGTCGTAGCTCGTCTAGACAAGATAGATTCATGCCTTTTCCAAAGGTATTAGTGCATGCAATTGAATGCAATTTCACCAAGGTTCGCTGATTCAACTTTCCGATTCCATTTTGCGCCGAGAACACTTACACTACACGAACATACTAAATTTCTTTTATTAATTAAAGACGATTTAATTTAGACGAGTACTTTGAAAATAGACATTCGCTTATCTACTGTTTACTGTGCGTGTGTGTGAAAGAGAGAAAGAGAGGAAGTAAAAGAGAGAAAAAAGAGAAAGGGAAAGAGAGAGTTTAATTTTATAAAGAAAATAATGTTTATGAAGAGGTGAATAATATTTTTTTTAATCGAGTTTACCCTAAGCAAGGCAGTAAATCCACCTAGACCCACCTGGGTGTGGAAGAGTTAGAAAACAGAAACGTTAGTAAGGACCGAGAACAGAGAGAGAGAGAGAGAGAGAGAGAGTAATCAGGAAGACGGTAGATATCGATTGACATTGCATTTAAGTTTTTGAAGATTAAAGTTGGCTGGAAAGCATGAAGCCGGAAAAGTGTTCCACGAGCGAGAAGTCTGAGAAAAGAAACTACTAGTATAGAATTTACGGTCACATCTAACCAGCTCAACTGTAATTTGGTGAGATCTCGTCACCAGTCTAGTACTGCGCTTAATTTCGAACAGTCTAGGCGCCATGAAAAAGAGCGATATACAATTACACAAAAATGTGGCACAAGGCCAAAAGGGGGTGAGGAAAAGGTTGGTCTTCTTCTGTCTATTAAACTTAGCTTGGCACTATCACTGACCCAAATATACCGCAATATTCCTTACACCAAAACAACACATTGTTACTTACCATTCTCATTTCATTCACCATAATACCTCCTTGTCTCTATGAAAGTCCTATCTAGTCCCCATATGTACAATTTTTGTCTGTTGGGGGAAGGTAGTAAAACAATTTTTAAAAATCTAAACCCCAAGGTGTATGCACCATTGTGAAGGGCTCATCCGGACAATTACCATGTAAGTATTTAATTATTTAGTTTACAGTTGCGCTCAAAATATTTAGATATATTTCGAACGAAACTGTAACCACAAATAAAATATATTGAGTTTTAAATATGCATTGCTGGTCATTTTACTATAAATATGCATTGTTGGTAATTTTATTATAAATATGTAATGTTGGGAAATTTTTTATATAAGGATGTATTGCTGGTAATTTTTACTATAAAAATGTATTTTTATACTTTCATAGTGTTTTCTTTTTGTTAGTGGGTTCACTATTTACCTATGCCTCGGACCCCAACAGGTGCTACTACCCCGGATCAGGGTGGACCTGAGAACAACAGCAATTAAGAGGTAGTGCGGAACAGTAGCGTAGAAGGGATGATAAAGTGACAAACGTTACTAAGTGTTATAGATTATAGGAAATTGTGGAGAGCCATGATTGCCCACCTTTCTTAACGACATTCTTAATCAGAGGTTTCCAGATGCTATCTCTATATTGAGTTTTCTGAGATTTTCAAGGCACTGATTCATTCATTCATTTTATCTTCCAATTTTGTATGTATCTGTTATCTTGACTTCATTCCACAGAGATTGATAACTACACTTTTCCCTCTATATATGATCAGCCATGCCTGATTTACGTGCTGATTAGCATAACAGATAATATAATGAGAAATTTTTTTTTCATTTCTGTGACCTGACGTTGATTCTGTTAAACACAGATGTGGGACCTAGTCCGAATGAATGCATGTGTAGCGTGTACTAGGCTCACCTCAGATCATGCCAGAATAAACTTTGCACTGACCGTACTTCAGAGAAGCCAGGCACAAGGTTGACTTGAGGGATGACCTCGAAGCCAGAGGTGGTAATCCATAATTCACCCAAGACCAGCCGCTGCCCCAGATGTGAACACGTGAGGAGCCCAGCGACCCTGAGATGTGTCCATAGAAAAATATGTATTTCGGCAGATATATTAACACCAACCTCAGAGAAAAACTTGTAGTCTCTCTCTCTCTCTCTCTCTCTCTCTCTCTCTCTCTCTCTCTCTCTCTCTCATCACTCTGTTTATCTATCTATCTATCTAGCTATCTCTCTCTCTCTCTCTATATATATATATATATATATATATATCCAATATAGGATTGGTGTAGACGGAATAAAATTCCAATAACCAAATACAATATTCTTAAAAGAATGATTAATACAGAGTAGAGCAAATATAATTTATTAAAAAATTATAACATAAATGTTATAACATCGCAACAAAAATAGCCATTTTTTCAATACTTCTGGTGTCTTCAAATCAGCCAAGCACCCCTCAACATGGGAATCATTGTTACATAAGCTACAATGATCAATCAAAAGCTATTGGTCATTGTAGCTTATGTAACAACGTTTCCCCTATTGAGGGGTTTTTAGTTGATTTGATCCTTTTAAAACTCTTTATTCTACATTTCAACACCATCACTTGAAAAGACACCAGAAGTGTTGAAACGAAATGACTATTTTTGTAGTGATGTTATGACATATTTATGTTATAAATTTTGAATAAATTATATATATATATATATATATATATATATATATATATATATATATTGCGCGCACACGCACACACATACGCATACACACATCTTACATGAGAATGTACAGTTTAGGTTCGGGGGCTACACACACACGCAGTGGCCGGTGATAAATGATGAAGCCCGGAATTAAATAAACAATAAATCTACGTATGAGAATTTTAGTCTCTTATTTTTAATATTCTGATATTATTGTCTGAATTTCAACTTTGAAGTGTTGTTTTGATTATAATCTGAGTGCAACATTATTTCGAATTATAGCTGGTAAAGTAATTCTATTTTTCCCGTAATTTCTGAGACAATACATTATTATTTTCACTAGTTACATAGTTCGAACTATTGACCTCATCATTATTAACATATTCACGACGTTTTGGCCGTTGTACGTTCCGGCCTTCTTCGAGTGATATACACATGGCCCAGTGGATGAAGTGATCCAATGATTTGACCCAAAGAGTTGTGAGTTCAATACCTGGCCAAAGCAGAGGTAAACAAAAACTTGGAGAATTGAGTTACTAAAGGAATATAACCGAAACTGCGATATCTAGAAAAGCCACGGCACGTGGAACTAGAACAGTCTACACCGGTGGACGAAATAAACCGTTCAGTTCGAAATTCCAATACATGCCAACTGAAGATGGCCGGAGCGTACAACGGCAGAAACGTTGGGAATATGACAATAAGGATGCGGACAACAGTCCGAACAATGTAAATAGTGTTAATAGTTCGAATGCCTCATTCCAGAAATATTGAAAAATGCATTATTAGTATTAAAACTGCTCCAAATAAAATCATTTAAAATAACAATATTTCCCTCTGAACGTCTGAAATTTGATGGGTTATAATAATTTTGCTTTTCATCAAACATATATAATTGTCTAAATTTATTATTAAACTTACATTTCTTTCTTTTCTTTTTCTACATGGCTAATTTTTTTTACTACTTGTTTTTCTGTGTTAATTACGTTGTGTTGTATTTCTTAATTACATCGGTGTGCTGTGGAATTTCTAAAGTTTCTTCTCGTTAAAATAACGAAAACGTAATCTTGTCAACCGTCTTACTCTGTCACGGAAATAGCATAAAGGCAACGTGGATGCATTTGCGGAGAGATATCTAAACAGGTCTGCAGTTCCATTACCATCTGACAAATTACTATAAGCGGAATGTCTTATCGGAAATCTTACCGTAGTAATAATTTATAGAGTTGAAAATTAGTTTTGAGTAAATTTTGTCTGACATGTAACAAGGTTTGGTTATTTCTCCTTCAATATTTCTTTAAATCACGGAACCTTAGTAACTTCTAATAATGAATCGGTACATATGCAAACGAACTTTTCAAGTCAAATATTCTTCGAGAAGAAAGATTAAATATGATCCCACTGAATATATATCCAAAGATTCCAAAAGGTGATTTGGGTTGTTAAACAGCCTCCACCAGTTTATCAATTTCCAGACACTCCTATACAGATTGATGGAAAGAACTTGAAGATAGGAAAAAGAAAGATAGGAGAGTTCATCATAGACAGTGCTGTTCGATAAAAGTGACTCACCTGATTCGTTTTACTAAAATATTTTTTGTCTATTGTTTTTGGGGTTAAAATAATTTTTAATCTTACTAATATAAAGACCAGTTCCCGACCACCTAGGAAAAAAGTTTATTCACCCTAAGGTATTCTACTGATAATTATAAATTTGGATATAAATGAGATTCAGGAAAAATCTCTGTGCAAAAAAAGTGACTCAGATATCGGATTCTAATGATTAAACTGGTAAATTTAAATAGCTTTTGACAAAATATTGAAAACTATTTTACAATACACTCAGAACAATATTCTAGAGAATTCTAGAACAGCTTAAATAAAATCTAGAGTATTCCAGAATATTCCAGAAAGCCTCATACAGTATAAAAATAGCTTGAAATAGCCACTCAAGTCACGAACCAGATGAAAGGGTACAAATACGCATCAGAACCACTTAAGGCATCTATTATTGCCCTCTCAAAAGCAGGCAAGTCTACGAGAGAAATTGCAGAAATTGCTATAACCTCACAATCAACTGTCTCTCGAATGCTTAGGGGACATAAATGATGCCACTCCTGCTCCAAGGAAGGAAACAAGGGGACGAAAGTAAAAGATTGATGATAGAACTGGCAGAGTAATCAAGAGAGAAGTTGCGAAGAATAGGACTATAACTAGCCAAGAAATTGCAGCCAGTCTAAGCGAAGAGCAAGGTGTTAGTCTTGCCTCTTCAACAGTCCGTCAGAACAAGGTTACACATCTTGTTAGAACAAGGTTACAAATCTTGTACACGAAGGTTTAAGCCGCTAATAAGCAAAGCCAACAAAGCCAAGAGACTTGAATGTGCTCACTATTACAAAAATTTCACCGTAGAAGACTGGAAGAATATTCTCTTCTCCGATGAAACGAAAGTTGAGCTAAATTCAAAGGATAAGGTGAGTCACTTTTATCGAACAGCACTGTATATATGTGTGTGTGTGTGTGTGTGTTTCCTTCTTTCACGCCCTTTATTGTTCTTTCGTCACTTCTCCTCACTAAAGTCTTCTCATTCTTTTTCACTCTTTGTAACCCCTTTTTAAGCCCTTCACCCCAAGCATGGTGGGAGTGCTACTAGCACGCAAGGGGTTACAGAGAGTGGGAGCAAGTGTAAAGAGGCGTGATAGAGGAAAGGATAAAGAGAAGATCGGGGAATTGGAGCAAAACATCTGGAGATGTCGATTGCTATTACATTTGAATAGTTGGAGATTATAGCTATCAGGGAAGCAAGTAAGAGGAAGGGAGTTCCACAGACGGGAAGTGCGAGACATGAAGCTACAATAAAACACTCTCATTCCCACATTAAATGACATGGCATATACTAATGTGAACTCCCAACACATAATGAGGCGGCTACGTTTAACCGTTTCGACACTGAAAGGGTGGGACTGAAATGCCAGTGGCATTATTTCTTTACTTGGGGTGAAATTATTAAAAAAAATAGACAACGAAAATTACTGAATGCATAATGGGAAAAGAGAGCATAATTTATTTCCCACTCAGAGGATTTTGTTTAGTTTGTTTAACAGCATATAGACTCATTATGGGTCATTTAATCCCGAAATTTAATGTTCTTGGGAGCTTTGAAGTAATAAAATATATATTATTCTGCCTTCACAACTTAATACATGGTAGATAATACTCAACTTTTGTCCATGTATATGCTTGTGTGGTCATAATTACTAGCGGCGGTGATATGTATGTTTTATGTTGTAGTTTTGTTGAAGTTTTATTTTGGAATACGGTTTGGTTTCTTTAAAAACTTGTAAGATATTATGTAGATTAATGTCATGAAAAAGTTTTTTCATGTTGATTCGTTGATTTTGTTTAATGGCATATCAACCTCTATGGGTTATTTAATGCTGAAATCTAAATATTTTGAACACAATTGCATGCCTTCAACTACAGATAAAACGTATTGCTGGTACTTTTTACTATAAATATGCATTTTTATACTTTCAAAGTGTTTTGTTTTTGTACATAATTTTATACCTTTCAGGGAATGAAGTGTATGTTTTTTAGATATATAGTTTATAGATCATAAGATGTTAGAAATTTTACTATAAAAATGTATTTTTATATTTTTAGTGTTTCATTGTTTGTCAATTTGGCATTAAAAATGCATTGTTCATTTTATTATAAAAATATACTGTTGATTTTGTTTGGGGATTAACTATTTATTCATAGTTGGGACCCTAACGGGTGCTACCATCCCGGATCAGCGTGGAGCTGGGAACAATAGTAATTAAGAGGTGGTTCCACGCTCCAATCTCCCGATCAGAAACTTTGCTGCCGGATGTAGTTTATCGTCATACCCAGGACTAATACTCAGAGAACATTGAAGGCAACAGAAGCATCGAGAAACAGCAAACGATATAGTTGACGGATGTAAGTAAACGGATATCAAAATAAGAATAAAGATATATAGTAGAGTTATTATTTACTTAGAGAAACAAAAAGTAAACCGTGAAAGACATGACACATAAAAGGAAAAAAGTATTTTTTTAATTATTTCACCTCAAGTAATGCGATAATGCCACTAAGGCCCAAGGGTTTACTGGGCGTTAAAGAGAGTGAGAAGACTTTAGCGAAGAGAAAAGACAATAAAAGAACAAGTTTCAGGAAGACAGCAGATTGAAAATTGTAGGCTGCAGGAGAAACAAGAAACCGAAAGAAAATTCCACAGGCGAGAAGTGCGAGAGAAGAACCTATCAAAATAGAACTTATGGTTACATCTAACTCGTTCAACAGAAGAACAGTGAAACCTAGTTTCCAATTTAGTTGTACGTTTAATTTCATGCAGTCGAAGTACCAAGGAGAAAAGCGATATTTATTCTGTACAATACAGAAATGTTGCACTGACCCAATCGTACGAACAATATCCCTTACACCAAAACAACACATTCATACGTACCTTTCTTACTACAAGCACCATAATACCTCATTGTCTCTATGAAAATACTAACTAGTCCCCGTATTTACAATTCCTTGTGTGTGGACGGGGGGAATAAATCGACAGTTCTAAAAACTAGCCCCAATGAGCATTAACAATATGAATACAAAGTATTTACAATATGAATACCAAGCAGGAAAGCTCATCAGAACAATTGCCATGAAATTATTTAGTGAATTATCAAGTGAAGGAAGCCACATCACGGCGTCGGAAAAGTGGTTGAAGTCGGGATGTCAGGTCAGGAACGATAACATTACAGACCCTTTGGATTTTGTCATGAATCTCAAGATATATAGCAATTAGCATCAGACAAGATATGGCAGCGATATTCAATCTATTTAATATGAATTACGAATTAATCTAAAACCTTTTGATATTTACATTTCTCTTGTTATCGTATTATTAACGACAAATGTTTGGGAGTTGATCGAAAAGTTCTATTTTAATTTATCGAGATAGAGCCATGTCACTCTGGAAACTGTTGTTTCATTATTTACACTATTCATATTCGGACTGTTTTCCTCATCTTTGTTGTAGTAATCACAATATTTCCGCCGTTGTGCCCTCTGGCCTTCCTAGGTGTATATCGATCTGGGAAACCTACAAGGAATTCAGTACTTAATTTACGCGGATAGACTGTTCTAATTCCACTGCTCATGTCTAGGAATATCTCGTCTAGTTCTCTTAATACTGTTCAGTTACTGCTCGCCCGTTTCCACTGAGTGCAAGTACACACTGACCAACCCAGGGATTGAACTCACATGTCACCAAATTCGCTTTTACGGGACACTAGGTCATTGTCCTGTAGGAAAATTTGCTGTAGTAAATTTAGAGCCTTAAACTTTTTGACTGCTTCTGTTGTTTCGTTACTATTTTAGCCCCCAAAGAAATTACAATAAAACACTAGAAACTCTCTCATTCCCCCACTAAATGACATGGCATATATTAATGTCGCTGGTGATCTCCCAACACATGATGAGGAAAGAGGGTTTGGAGAATTTAACATTCAAAGGACATACTTAAGACAAGAGGTAGAGGGAAACATCAAGTAATTTACCTTGCCAGCTTGTATAAATGGATGGCAGAACAAGGCCTGGGCGCGATAGTAAAATGAAAAGGAAGCTGTGAAGAGCTGTTATTGCTCATGTCATGAAGGGAAAGGGCACATAATAAAAGAATAGGTCTTAGAAATATTTTCTGAAAGAGATTCACAATGGAGTTTAAGGACGAACGCTGTTTCATATCGATTCATGATAAGACTGAAATATTGGAGAAAAAATAGATTCTTGTGTATGTGTTCGTATGCGGAGGAACATGATGCATGATATTTGTGAAATGGGAAATAACAAAGAAAGAAAACTTTGAAATTATTGATCTAAGATTTTGTATTGAATACGAATTGACACGTGGATTCCTGGATAAGTGGATTCCTGGATAAGTGGATATTTTGTAATAAATTGGAAGTTTCCGCTGAATTCCGTTCCATCAGTAAACCAGTTGCGAACAGGCAAATTAAAACATTATTTTGGAATAAGACTAAAGATAGCCAATATACGAAAAATATTGAAATCAAGAGTTGAAAATAAAATGCATCTGCTTTTACGGGCTGTGTCCTTTCAGGGTTTCATCGATCATGGCTCTCCACAACTTCTTGTATTTTGTAATTCTGCGTATAGTTTATCTTTTTGATATCTCTCCTGTTTTGCCAACCATTTACACAAGCTCTTTAAGTAGGCTATGCGCTGCTTTCCTCTGTCCATCTTGACTTCAATATGTCCTGTGAGTGTTAAATTTTCAAAGCCCTCTTTCCTCATGATGTGCCTTAGAGATTTCAAATGTCTGCTTTTAACTTATATTTTCTCTAAACATTCGTCGTTGCTCACGTGTTTAGGTCATAGTATTCTCAGCATCCTTCTGTAGAATTCAATTTTTGTTGTCTCAAGTCTCTTCCCCATCTCCACCTGTGGTGGGATGATGCAGTATTCACTTCCATATAGGAGTACCGATATTACAGAACAGTTCATTACTCTTTTCTTTCTTTCAAATTAAACTTTCTTAATTCTTTAATTGGAAGTCATCTTTCAGGATTCCAATGCGCCTTCGGATTTCGGTGTCGCATTATCTATTCAGGGATCACGGTGGAGTAATGGATAGCGGCTCGGACTGAGGAGTTTGAATTCCAGTCGAATCCATTCACTTACGTGCTAATACCCTTAGGAAAGATATGAATCCTCTTCTTCTCCCTCCAGCTATAAGAGACTGGGTTCTATGGACTTGGATGTCAACTGGTCGACCGCAGAAAGAAATGGCAACCTACTGCGAGAAAAAAATCTGCCACGTCAGTCATTTATCGAAAGATACATGATCGCCTAAGCGTGTATCACGTATGGCACATAAGTGATTATCCATTCTCTGTTAAAACACTTTCTAGATTTAAATTTTGGCACTGGTTTAATTTTGGTATTTGTAATTCGTATGTTGGTCTGTCTCTTTTTCTGACAAACCTATATTTTGTCTTCTTACAGTTGATGTTAAGTTTATTCTTCTTGGTTTCGCTTACGACATTTTGTAAGAGTTCCTGTAGTTTCTTCTCTGTATCTGTGTTGTAGAGTTAGTTTTCACAGTGGGGGGCTTGTATTTCAATAAGTCGTCCTAAATTAGGTTCGCCGTACAAAACGTTAGGAACTTGAAAATAAGAGTTAATGACGCAGCAATCTAATTGTGATTCAATGTCCGATATCGACTGACTCGCTCAACACCACTGAGTATTTATCTTCTCACCCACGGAAAAGAATATGGCACAAGGCCGGTTTTTATGGGGTTTTCCTGAGCCCGTAGGCTCGGCCAAAAAATAGCCTTTGAAGCCGATTAGACGGGTTCAGGCCCTGTCTACCTCCCCCGGACGAAACCTTGCCCTTCGGCAAAGCCTCGTCTGGTTCCTCTCTGCTTACGCAGAGAGGTCGACAGGAGGCGTGTGCAGTCAAAGACCGCTAAACACCACTGAGTATTTATCTTCTCACCCACTTGAAAAGAATATGGCACAAGGCCGGTTTTTATGTGGGTTTTCCCGAGCCCGTAGGCTCGGCCAAAAAAATAGCCTTTTGAAGCCGATTAGACGGGTTCAGGCCCTGTCTACCTCCCCGGACGAAACCTTGCCCTTCGGCAAAGCCTCGTCCGGGTTCCTCTCTGCTTACGCAGAGAGGTCGACAGGAGGCGTGTGCAGTCAAAGACCGCTAAACACCACTGAGTATTTATCTTCTCACCCACTTGAAAAGAATATGGCACAAGGCCGGTTTTTATGTGGGTTTTCCCGAGCCTGTAGGCTCGGCCAAAAAATAGCCTTTTTGAAGCCGATTAGACGGGTTCAGGCCCTGTCTACCTCCCGGACGAAACCTTGCCCTTCGGCAAAGCCTCGTCTGGGTTCCTCTGCTTACGCAGAGAGGTCGACAGGAGGCGTGTGCAGTCAAAGACCGCTAAACACCACTGAGTATTTATCTTCTCACCCACTTGAAAAGAATATGGCACAAGGCCGGTTTTTATGTGGGTTTTCCCGAGCCCGTAGGCTCGGCCAAAAAAATAGCCTTTTGAAGCCGATTAGACGGGTTCAGGCCCTGTCTACCTCCCCGGACGAAACCTTGCCCTTCGGCAAAGCCTCGTCCGGGTTCCTCTCGCTTACGCAGAGAGGTCGACAGGAGGCGTGCAGTCAAAGACCGCTAAACACCACTGAGTATTTATCTTCTCACCCACGGAAAAGAATATGGCACTAGGCCGGTTTTTATGTGGGTTTTCCCAGCCTGTAGGCTCGGCCAAAAAATAGCCTTTTGAAGCCGATTAAACGGGTTCAGGCCCTGTCTACCTCCCCGGACGAAACCTTGCCCTTCGGCAAAGCCTCGTCTGTTCCTCTCTGCTTACGCAGAGAGGTCGACAGGAGGCGTGTGCAGTCAAAGACCGCTAAACACCACTGAGTATTTATCTTCTCACCCACTTGAAAAGAATATGGCACAAGGCCGGTTTTTTATGGGGTTTTCCTGAGCCCGTAGGCTCGGCCAAAAATATAGCCTTTTTGAAGCCGATTAGACGGGTTCAGGCCCTGTTCTACCTCCCCCGGACGAAACCTTGCCCTTCGGCAAAGCCTCGTCTGGTTCCTCTTCGCTTACGCAGAGAGGTCGACAGGGAGGCGTGTGCAGTCAAAGACCGCTAAACACCACTGAGTATTTATCTTCTCACCCACTTGAAAAGAATATGGCACAAGGCCGGTTTTTATGTGGGTTTTCCTGAGCCCGTAGGCTCGGCCAAAAATATATAGCCTTTTGAAGCCGATTAGACGGGTTCAGGCCCTGTCTACCTCCCCCTGACGAAACCTTGCCCTTCGGCAAAGCCTCGTCTGGGTTCCTCTTCTGCTTACGCAGAGAGGTCGACAGGAGGCGTGTGCAGTCAAAGACCGCTAAACACCACTGAGTATTTATCTTCTCACCCACTTGAAATGAATATGGCACAAGGCCGGTTTTTATGTGGGTTTTCCCGAGCCCGTAGGCTCGGCCAAAAATATAGCCTTTTTTGAAGCCGATTAGACGGGTTCAGGCCCTGTCTACCTCCCCGGACGAAACCTTGCCCTTTCGGCAAAGCCTCGTCTGTTCCTCTCTGCTTACGCAGAGAGGTCGACAGGAGGCGTGTGCAGTCAAAGACCGCTAAACACCACTGAGTATTTATCTTCTCACCCACGGAAAAGAATATGGCACTAGGCCGGTTTTTATGTGGGTTTTCCCGAGCCCGTAGGCTCGGCCAAAAATATAGCCTTTGAAGCCGATTAGACGGGTTCAGGCCCTGTCTACCTCCCCGGACGAAACCTTGCCCTTCGGCAAAGCCTCGTCTGGGTTCCTCTGCTTACGCAGAGAGGTCGACAGGAGGCGTGTGCAGTCAAAGACCGCTAAACACCACTGAGTATTTATCTTCTCACCCACTTGAAAAGAATATGGCACAAGGCCGGTTTTTATGTGGGTTTTCCTGAGCCCGTAGGCTCGGCCAAAAAAATATAGCCTTTTTGAAGCCGATTAAACGGGTTCAGGCCCTGTCTACCTCCCCGGACGAAACCTTGCCCTTCGGCAAAGCTCGTCTGTTTCCTCTGCTTACGCAGAGAGGTCGACAGGAGGCGTGTGCAGTCAAAGACCGCTAAACACCACTGAGTATTTATCTTCTCACCCACTTGAAAAGAATATGGCACAAGGCCGGTTTTTTATGTGGGTTTTCCTGAGCCCGTAGGCTCGGCCAAAAAATAGCCTTTTGAAGCCGATTAAACGGGTTCAGGCCCCATCTACCTCCCCGGACGAAACCTTGCCCTTCGGCAAAGCCTCGTCTGTTTCCCTCTTCGCTTACGCAGAGAGGTGACAGGAGGCGTGTGCAGTCAAAGACCGCGGGACGCCACTGAGTATTTATCTTCTCACCCACGGAAAAGAATATGGCACAAGGCCGGTTTTTATGTGGGTTTTCCCTGAGCCCGTAGGCTCGGCCAAAAATATAGCCTTTTTGAAGCCGATTAAACGGGTTCAGGCCCTGTTTATTTCCCGGACGAAACCTTGCCCTTCGGCAAAGCTTCGTCTGTTCCTTCTGCTAACGCAGAGAGGTCGACTGAGGCGTGCGCAGTCAAAGACCGCGGACGCCACTGAGTATTTATCTTCTCACCCACGGAAAAAGAATATGGCACAAGGCCGGTTTTTATGTGGGTTTTCCGAGCCCGTAGGCTCGGCCAAAAAAATAGCCTTTTGAAGCCGATTATACGGGTTCAGGCCCTGTCTACCTCCCG
This sequence comes from Acanthosepion pharaonis, assembly GCA_903632075.3. Lineage (NCBI taxonomy): Eukaryota > Metazoa > Mollusca > Cephalopoda > Sepiida > Sepiidae > Acanthosepion > Acanthosepion pharaonis. The sequence continues at coordinate 1,603,734 of CAHIKZ030000824.1, read as the reverse complement.
GACGAAACCTTGCCCCTTCGGCAAAGCTTCGTCCGGGTTCCTCTCGCTTACGCAGAGAGTTTGACAGGAGGCGTGCGCAGTCAAAGACCGCGGGGCGCCACTGGTATTTATCTTTCACCCACGGAAAAGAATATGGCACAAGGCCGGTTTTTATGTGGGTTTTCCGAGCCCGTAGGCTCGGCCAAAAAATAGCCTTTTGAAGCCGATTAAACGGGTTCAGGCCCCACCATTCCCCTGGACGAAACCTTGCCCTTCGGCAAAGCTTCGTCCGTTCCTCTCTGCTTACGCAGAGAGGTCGACAGGAGGCGTGCGCAGTCAAAGACCGCGGGACGCCACTGGGTATTTATCTTTTCACCCACGGAAAAGAATATGGCACAAGGCCGGTTTTTTATGTGGGTTTTCCTGAGCCCGTAGGCTCGGCCAAAAAATATAGCCTTTTGAAGCCGATTAAACGGGTTCAGGCCCCGTCCACCTCCCCGGACGAAACCTTGCCCTTCGGCAAAGCCTCGTCCATGGGTTCCTCTGCTTTACGCAGAGAGGTCGACAGGAGGCGTGCGCAGTCAAAGACCGCGGACGCCACTGGGTATTTATCTTTTCACCCACGGAAAAGAATATGGCACAAGGCCGGTTTTTATGTGGGTTTTCCCGAGCCCGTAGGCTCGGCCAAAAAAATAGCCTTTTGAAGCCGATTAAACGGGTTCAGGCCCTGTCCACCTCCCCGGACGAAACCTTGCCCTTCGGCAAAGCTTCGTCCGGGTTCCTCTCTGCTTACGCAGAGAGGTCGACAGGAGGCGTGCGCAGTCAAAGACCGCGGGACGCCACTTAGCCCAACTGGCCACTGCGACTACTACTTATTATCTGTTGGAGAGTCTATTAATAATAGAATAGGTACGTCAGCTACGACAATCTGCTATCAACTAACTATTATAACATCTGTATATCTAATGTTGAGATTGTAGCTCTCAATAATGGATCTAGGTTTTAATCCTTTCCTGCTTGTTAAATTAGGTAGAGTCGTAAATAATTTCCGTTTTTGTTTCTGAACTTTCTTTTCTTTTTATGTGCAGGACGTAGGCGATCATGGCTCTCCACCTCCCCTCTATCTCTCAACAAGTTCCTTCCTTCTGCTTCCTCCCTCAGACCACGTTCTGTCATCCACTTGCTTAAGCCCACCAGGTATGTCACGCGCTGTTTTCTCTTGTCTCTCTTTCCCTTCATTCAACCTGTGAGTATCAGATTTTCCAGCCCCCCCCTTCCTCATTATGTGTCCCAGAAACTTCAGCTGCATCTACCTGATATTAAGTATAAGCCTCCTCCTTGTTTGCATCCTATCTAAGACCTCATCGTTGTTCACATGTTCGGTACATGATATCCTTAACATCCTTCTGTAGAACCACATCTCCGTCGCCTTGAGTCTCTTCTTCTTCTTTGAGGAAATCGTCCAACATTCACTGTCGTAAAGTAGGACAAATTCACGTAACAGCACAGTATTCTTTTCTTTGCTACAAAAGAAATCCTCCTGTCTCGCAATGCTCTGCCCAGCTTTTGGAAAGCGTCCTTGGCCATCCTAATACGTCTACGGATCTCAGCGTCGCACTTACCGTCCTCTGTCAAGAGGCTTCCCAGATATTTAAACTTCCATGTATGTTTGATTCTATTATTCCGGACCTGCAAATCGCATTTCGGGCTCATCCTTTTACTGATGATAAAGTACAATTATATTTTATTCAATTATATATTCTCTATTATTTGTACAGACTTGTCACCACTTATCAAGCTGTTCTTCGATATCTTTTCAATGAAATAATTTACCTGACATTAATATTTAAACATAAATTTTAAATATGGCGACAAACATAAAAAAAATCTTTATATTTGCTTAATAAACAAACGAAACTTTTTAGTTACTTGGATCTCGATATTGTAATTTTTTTTATTTAAAATTTCAAATTACTTTATTTAACTAAATAATGTTCTGTTTAGAAATGTATTTTTAATTCTTGTGAATTTAATATTTCATTGGGCGGCTTTCAGTGTTTTAAAAGGTTTCTTTCGATTACAAGCGAAATGTTAAACCGAATTCAAATACGCTGGATTGGCTAAAAAAATCAACAAAATGCATGAAGAAAAGATATATGATGAAGTAAAGAAAAAGAAAATATCAAAAGAAACCATGTGGTCCCTTCCATTTTGTAAATTTGACATTTTCACTTCTTGTATGAATGTACTAATCGGAAATCTATCAAGTCATTGTAATTTTTTTCTGAATTGATACTGTCAACTGGACAAAAAAGCTCAACCTGACCTTGTAGGGTTTCGTTATTTTAGAAATGTCAATTTGGACCTAAATCTTATAAAATCACGTTATGTACAGAATTTTTTTTTTCTGTTTCACTGATGTAAACTTGCTTTCTATCACAGCTGTAAAGTTTGAACACAGGCCTACGCCAGACTCATGAGAAGGAATGGGCCTTTACTCTTCCGCGCTGGCCCAATTCATGTTGGGTAGTGGTAGATGACACATTTGGGAGATCATATACCTCTTCGTTTCATGATCACCCGAGAGTAATGAAGCATAACGAAACCGTCCGGAATTTGAACTCGGCTCTCCGATTTCTCATTCTGAACCGTCATCCATTGCACCACCCGCACATCGCACATCTAAGTTTAAAGCACCTGATATAACAAAACGGTCGCCCATCTAGATACCGACCAGACTCGATGTTGCTTAAACTTTGTGATCTGACAAGAACCGGTGTTTCAACGTGATATGGCCGCAAGCACAAATTTCCTTTTCAGTTTGATTTATAATTTAATCATAAATGTTTTAGAGATTCTTTTGGTAAACGTGTAGCCGCGAACCTTACGCAGTCTTTCACTGCCTGGACAAATGAACCCACGTTGTGTTTCGATTCTCGTTTGCGTTGGCGTGAATAATAACTGGGAAAAAAGCCGATGCACGTTCACAAGGAAACGGAAGGCAAAATAACATTACTGGGAGAAATGAAAACAAGAATCCTGCTCATTTATTCAAGGATTCACCTGGTGCACTCTCAAATAGGTAGGTAAATTCTTGGGATATATTCGCTGATATTGTCGTCACTCACAACAGACTAACGATCCATCTATTCCCTTCAGCCAGCAAGAACACTGACTGATTGCCTCAACATCTCTCTTACTCTAATCGTCATTACGACTAGTGACATTTTCCTATCTCCCCACTATACCTTTTTACTATAAATGAGTGTTTTTTTTTCTGCCTCTGTCTATCTACATATCGACAGACAGTTCATCAGCTATCAACGGACGGTTCATCAGCTATCAACGGACGGTTCAACACCTATCAACGGGCTGTTCATCAGCTATCAAAGGACGGTTCATCCGCTATCAAAGGGCGGTTCATCAGCTATCAACGGACGGTTCAACACTTATCAACGGGCGGTTCATCAGCTATCAACGGACGGTTCAACACCTATCAACGGGCGGTTCATCAGCTATCAACGGACGGTTCAACACCTATCAACGGGCGGTTCATCAGCTATCAAAGGACGGTTCATCCGCTATCAAAGGGCGGTTCATCAGCTATCAACGGACGGTTCAACACTTATCAACGGGCGGTTCATCAGCTATCAACGGACGGTTCAACACCTATCAACGGGCGGTTCATCAGCTATCAACGGGTGGTTCGTCAGGTATCAACGGACGGTTCATAACTGACATAATCTATGACTCCTTATGCCTACGACCAGAATTCCCTACCTACCGATCAAATGACTCTTGTTTTTACTTATTTAATTACTCTATATCCTCTTATTTGTGGACAATCTGTGATTACTTTGAAGATCTCACTGTTAGTATTTACTGCTAGCCATAAAATACCAGACTCTTCAATCCTAAATAAAGTCATTGGGAGCCTGCTTGATTTCGTTTGTGTCTCGTGAACTGGATCTGTGACTCAATGTGTCAAACTGGCTACCGAAGTTAAGCAGCAATTAATTTTATCAGTATTTCAAAAGATGGCCACCACTAATTCCAGGCACTTCAAGAAGTTTTGTGCCAAATTAATGGAAAACATCTATTTTGAGGAGCTTCATAGTTAGCTTCTAGCCATGTGTAATGTTTGTTTCACCCTGAATCATGCCAGACTTGATTTCACGACAGACTATGAAGGAAGGCAGGTGCAGGGTTTCCAGTATATTCTGTTATTTATTCACGGATTCACCGGGCACCGTTTGATAGTGGATACGTAGGTGAAATTTGGTACATCTTCGTTGATCTTTTCTCACGACAGACTAAAGGACCAGATGTTCATTTCGACCAGCGAGAATTCCCTGCCCATCTCTGAATGCGACTGTCTCTAGATCTCGACCACGATTTTCCATTCCTGTCTCTCTTTATCTCCACCATCGGCCTATCACCTACCAAACGCGGGCCGTAACTGACTTAATCTTAATATAAGCCTACGATTGGAATTCCAAACTTTCCGGTCAGCTGTCACTTAATCCAAAATATTTTCATTAAGTCATTTAATTATTCTATTTGATTTTTCCTACTTCTGGACAGGTTGTAGTCTTACTTTTAGACTTTACTTCTGGCGATAAAACAGCAGACCCTTCCGTCATCGATGAAATTCTTCTGGTCCCAATTGACTTTGTGTTTGTTTTACTCACAACCGTGGACTATTTATGTCACATTTTTACATTTAATTCGAACAAGTAACAATATCTATCCAAACTAGAGAATATATATTTTAAATTAACTTATTTTGTTTATGGTTTTTGTTTTGTTTTTGTTTTTTGTTTTTTGTTTTGTTTTTTTTTGTTTTTTGGGGGGTTTTTTTTTTTGTTATTGTAAATATACATTTTACATAGAAATTGAATGCACTTGTATATAATTGCTGTCTGAATTTTTAGGATGAGGACTTATTATTATTTACATTTCGACTAATGTCTTCATCGTTGTTATCATCACAATTTTTTGGCCGTTGTGTTCTCCAGCCTTCTTCAATCGTCTGTCTTCAGGAAATTTCGAACTGAGCACTTTATTTAAACTCTGGGGATAGATTGTTCTTGCTAAACTGTCGATGTCATGGATATCCTGTTTTGTTCATTTTCGTAATGCTCAGTGCTTTCCACTGAGTTTGAGTCTAAGGAATATTCAACCCATGGATTGAACTCACAATTACTTTACCTCCAAATTCGCGAAACAACGCTTAATCCACTAGGCTACCCCTGTAAATTAAAGAAAGTTTTAATTTGAGATTCCCTGACAGCGACAGACATCGAAGGAAGGCCGGTGGGCACAAAGGCCGAAACCTTGTGATAAATAACTACATGTATCACCATCACATTAGTACGACAGTTATCCGGGCCAGATATTAATTCCATATTTTTTGCTTTGCTTCGATTTGAAATAAAAGAAGTTTCAGCTATTGAGCCAATTTTTATTTTATGAAGACAATAAAAGTCGACCGGGAGACGCCTTAAAAAAAGAGATATATATTTTTGAATTCAAAACCAGTTGGGCATTTTCATCCCGTAAAAACCTACTTGCTGTAAAAACAGCGGCAGTAACATCGAGCGTGATGAGGCAGTCACCAGCGGGGTGAGGTCTACAAGACTTAAATACATACATATTCACATATGATGTAAGTAGCTCAAAAAAATATCTAAGGATAAAATATATTTTTAAAAATGAAAAATATTTCTTGAAGCTTTTATTTTAGTTTTAATTTCAAGCAAATAGATTAAATTTAATATTTCCAGTAAGCAAAATGCTTTGCTGCATTTCAAAAACTAATTTAAATTGCCTAAAAAAAGTTTTGGTGGGGGTTGCTAAAACAGCTGATTTAGCGCCGTTTTTTGTCGTCTTTCATCGTAAAGTAATTCTCTTTATTAAAACATCTTTCAAAAATAAAATATACTTTTCTGAAACTTTATTTGAGGAATGTTAGCTGATTTAAAGTATAATTGATCTGATTTGAAACAACTATTATTTACTTTAACATCTAAACCCAAGCAAGGCAATAACACTTTCCTCTTTGGTATTTTGACTTCATGAAATTAGTCACAGTACTAGATTCGTAGCTCGTTTAAATAACTAAGTATAACAAAATTATATTCTAATAGTTTTCTTCTCTTGCGTCCCTTACCTGTGGAACGAGAGTTCCAGCTTCTTACTTTCCTGTCGACTATGATTTACAAAAAAAATAAATGCAACATCAATCTTCAGCTTCTGTCACCTTGAGTCCTCATTTTTTAATCATTTCACCCCAAGCAAGGCAGTAACGCCACTAAGACGCAAGGGGTTACAGGACGTTAGAGAATATGAAGAAAATACTATTCAGGGAAGAGAACAATAACAGAACAAGAATTAAGAAGACAGAAGATAACAATTGACATTGCACTGACATTTTTAAAAAACAGAGTAAACTGGAAAGTAAACAGCCAGAAGAGAGTTCCACAAGCGATTAATTTGACAGAAGAAACTGTTAGAATAGAACTTACGGTTACATCTAGCCATTTCAACTGTAAAAGGATGAGACTTTGCTGCCAATCTAGTAATGCGCTTAAATGCATAAAGTTTAGGTACCATAGAAAAATGTTCATCAGAACAATTACCATGAAAGTATTTATGGAAAAAAACACAGGAAAGCTACATTACGATGTTGGGAAAGTGACTAAAGCCAAGACGCCAGGTCAGGACCAATAACACTGCAGAATTTTTTTTGTATTTTTTTTGTTTGTTTTTTTGTTTTTGTTTTTGTTTTTTTTAACTTAGCAAGAATCACTAAATATATAGCAAGTGCGCTAGACCAGATGTGGCAATAATATTCAAGGTAAGAATAAATGGTAGACTTATAAATATGTAAGATAGATTCTGGCGAGAAAAATTGTTGATAACGATACAATGAACCAACTTCCCTAGCAGCAGACTTAGCAATTAATTCAATAAAATCTTTTCACTTCCTGTCAGCAGAAAACACTAGCCCGAGAAGGCGCAATGAGTCATTTCCCATGAGGTTAGCATCCGCCATATTAATATTATTCCAATATTCTGTTATTTTTTTGTAAGCCTTCAAGTTTAATCAAAAAGCATCAATTTCGCCTTATTCTGAAGACCATACTTTTTCACTTTTATTCGCCTTTTCTTCGATACAGCTTTAAAGTATTTATTCGTGGAAAAGGTCGAGTTTATTTGAAAATCGTTTGTCAAAAATATGGCAGATCTGTACGAGATTTAACGAAAAGAAAGGTACTGTGTATAAATCCATTCAACTGGTCCGTGACTAAACCAATACTAAGCAAGCTTTCTTTTTTTATACTTGCCGCGTTGTCGATATTTTGAATTCAATGTATTTTTTCTGAGTTTTCTTAAGAAAGTTTTTAAACGTTTTTTATTTTATTTTATTGCTTTTTTTCGTTCTGCATTTGCTCACCATGGCTTAAGTTTGTTCGAATCACACAGGATTTCATAAAATGATTTTATGTAAACAACTATATTCTTTCTTTCTTTATCTTATTGTTTCTTCTCTTTTTTTTTCTTCTTCCAACCAGAGTTAAGATCCATGGCCGAAGCATTGAAATTTTACACTGTCATCTGAAGAAAAGCTTCTTTTCCAAATTATCGATATAATAAAATCCGCAGAAAAAATATATTAACACACAAGATGAATGAAACTTCTACTGTATGTGATTATTGAAATTGAATGCACAGATAGTTTAACGGTTAGCCACTCCACACGGAAAGAGAAATTGACGAGCCGAGTTCGAATTCCGGTTGAGTGCGTTAAGTTCATTTTCCCACAAATACCTTTGGGTGGAACTAATGATTAGTTTACATCCAAATTCGCAAGACAGCGCTTAATCCATTAGGCTATCCATATAAATTAAGTTGTATAATAATTTGGCTTATCCCTCCCTTCCGTAGCCCTTTAGTACGTACGACCGTTACGCCCTGTCGATAGCTCATAAATAATGGTCTATTCCGTTTCGATCACATGAAAAGTCGGAAAAGATATATCAGAGACGCTACTTGATTTCAGTGAGAAAATAAAGATAGCAAAAAAAATGAAAGATAAAAGTGTTTAATATCTCCTGCCAATAATAAATAATGGACTATTCTGTTTTTGTTGCATAGAAAGATAAATGACGTATCTGAGACGCTAATTGGTGAGAAAATGAATGAAATAAAGAAGACAGAATTGTTTAACCTCTTTTTCAGTGAAGTGGAAAATGGTCCCAATTTCAAATCGTTTCATTTGTACCCCCTTACTTCTTAAAATAACGTCCAGCATTCATATTTATGATTGTTATTACGATATTTTGCTAAAGTTGATAAGCTCAAATATCTAAATGATGTGATAGGGGAATTTTTACGGATATTTTATTGTGGAACTCTCGTGGAGCTTATTCAGTTATTAACTTAAGAATAATATCCTTCAAAAAATTTAAATAGGAAAATCCTGAAATTTTCAATGGTCTTTCTAGTAAAGGTTTCATTCAATATTCCCTGAAGAAGACACCAGAAGAAGACCGGGTAAACAACGGTCGAAATGTTGTGATTAATAACGCCAAGGATGAAAATATTAGTCCTAGTGTATGAATCTACTTCTTCTCCCAAAGACAGCTATGGGTGCGCTCTCGAGGTAGCTACTAGACTAGACTAGGAAAACTCTGAATTTAAAGCCAGTAGGAGGAAAGATGGGTTCCTTTCTATCTTGTCCTGAAGACCACTGAGCCACAAGAGGTTACGGGATTCGTTACGTGATTTATTAACCAAATACAAGACCACTATTATACCCTGAGCGACGAGCTGAAGTCGCCTGCACGCAGATAAATGTGAGAACGGAACGTGGGACTAGGAGAGACAGCAAAATCTCTGTTTGCTGGTGGCTGTTTATCGACCTCTCTGCCTCCGGACGGAGAGGAACCCAGACGAGGCTTTGCCGAAAGGTAGAGTCTCGTTTGGGGAGATAGACAGCTACTCGACCCCGTGTATACGGGGTCTACGGACAATTTTTGTCAGAGCCTACGGGCTCGGAATCGACCCACGTTAAAAAACGGTCTTGTGCCAACTCCCACCTTGTCTCGGGTAAATACTGAGACAGCAAAAACAGTACTTAGCAGTCGTCTGAGAAAATACAATCGTAATATTCAGCTAGACTTACTCTAAGAGTGACTGAACTCAACTAAGTAACAGACACATTACAACAACCACAAAAGCAGAACAAAGGTGAAGGTAGAACGTTCTACTTGTCTGCTGAAAGACTTTGATATCCCAACTTTCTGATTCCTGTGTGAGTGGCGTATCTGATTTCAGCGGGGAAAAGTGGGACTGAGGTGCATTTGTACAAATAAAGCGAAAGGTAGAAATTTCTCTTCTATCTTAAATTAGGAGACAATTTAGGAGAAGGTCAACTCGGAATTCAAAACCAGTTGGGCATTTTCATCCGGTAAAAACCTACTTGCTGTAAAAACAGCGGCAGTAACATCGAGCGTGATGAGGCAGTCACCAGCGGGGTGAGGTCTACAAGACTTAAATACATACATATTCGCATACAATGTAAATAGCTCAAAAAAATATCAAAGGAAAAAATGAATTTTTAAAAATAAAAAATATTTCTTGAAGATTTTATTTTAGTTTCAATTTCAAGCAAATAGATTAAACTTAATATTTCCAGTAAGCAAAATGCTTTGCTGCATTTCAAAAACTAATTTAAATTGCCTAAAATGAGTTTTGGTAGGGGTTGCTAAAACAGCTGATTTAGCGCCGTTTTTTTTTTTTTTTTTTTTTTGTCGTTTTTCATCGTAAAGTAATTCTCTTTATTAAAACATCTTTCAAAAATAAAATATACTTTTCTGAAACTTTATTTGAGGAATGTTAGCTGATTTAAAGTATAATTGATCTAATTTGAAACAACTATTATTTACTTTAAGTTTGAAATATCGCAGAAATGCATTTTTCACCAGATAGAAACTGTTTATTTAAAGCGTTCACGGGTTTAACGGCTTGATAGGAGATTGATATTTATCTAATGTTGTTCTATAGGGGCTTTAGGCGTTAAAAAAAGTAATTTAATTAACGTGAGCGCCTTTTTTATATAATCTTAAAATTTTTTTAAATATATTCTCCTTAATCTAATGTTTTATTGAATTTCAAATATTTTTGGCGGTAAATTTATTATAGTTATCGCACTTATTTTCTGATAATGTTGTACACAGTTGACCGTATATAGAAAATCGGTACGTTTATGCACATAAAAAAATTCAAAATTATTTTTAAAATATTGATGTGTGATGAATTGTAGTTAGCTTTTCAATTTATGATTAATATAGTTTTCACTTAATACACAATTTTAACAGATTGAAACTGTTATATCTCGTGCAAGATATAATAAACAAAGTAAACCCGAGTGTGGTTTTCAATAATAATTTTATAATCAGATGTAGGTATGTCAAAATACAGAGACAGAGTCGGGAGTATGCTAACCTCAATAGGTGTTAACAAACGAAGACCTCTTTTCGACTGTCCGCTGTGGTCGTACTTAATCGGCAACCAGTCCGTCCATTATCGTGAATGGGGAAGTTGGGTTATATCATCACAACAGAAACATATTTAAAACTTGTAATTAAAATATAAATAAAATGAAACCAATTTTATAAAAATTCATTATTCATCGAAAATATTTTTTCTTAAGACAATAGTGTTCTTAATATATCTTATTTATAAATGCAAGTTAATTTCTAATTAAATAATGTCTTAGTTTGCATTTTTATTTTACGATTCAGAGCAGATTTTCAGTAAATGAGTAACTGTTTGAAAAAAATGTGATTTACATTTTCCAAGTATTCCTGCTTTTAATTAATCTAAATATGAAGAGGCACAAAATTAATTTCTGGAAGTTTCATTCGTTAAGGGTAATAACAGATGTAATATATATATATATATATATATATATATATATATATATATATATATATATATATATGTTTGCTGCCGCGTATAAATATATATATATATATGTATCTGTGGGTTTCTTTATCCTGTTTTTCTTTGCATAATATATAATGAAACTATTATCAAATTATATGATTAATATATATTTTTATTGATATTTATGGTTTTGGAATTTTCGTTTTAATATATTAAATAATATTATTTTTAACCATTTTTTTTCTTTGTATATTTGCTCCCTTGTTATAATTTAATAAGTGGTTAGCATTTATTTAAGTCTGAAATATTTATTGGTTGTGATATCTGATTGTCTATGTCATTGTCTGCGGATGTATGTATGTGTATCTATCGGTGTCTATGTGTATGTAGAGTGTATTCACATTTAACTGTGTGTGTGTGTATAAGTGTTGGTTTCATTCTCCTTTTTTCATAAAGGGCTGTGGAGATGTTCATGTCTCACCCCCCTTTTTTTTTTTTTTTGTGTGTGTGTGTGTGTGTGTGTGTGTGTGTGTGTGTGTGTGTGTGTGTGTGTATCTAATTATGTCTGGGTGCTTATGTATTATAATCTGATTGTGTTTTTGTTGTTTTGTGCGTGAGTTTAAGACCACATGCACACACTTTGAAATAAAAAGGAAAAAAAGGGAAAAGAAAAAAAAAATATATATACATGTATTGTCAAATTACCGGATATATTGTAAAGTCTTGTCGAACGTAATTTCAATGAAGAAATGAATTGAATAAACATATATTTTTTTTCTTTTCTCAATAATTTTGTAGTTTTTAAACTTAATAGTGATTAAATTTGGATTTTAAAATTGCCAGTTTTTAATTTTAATATTAAATTTTATCATATAATTTTATAATTATTGGTTAGTATAACTTATTTTTTAATATTACACGTATTTTAAAGATCTGAATAGCTATTATAACATGATTTCGTTGTCAAGCTTTTGAATCTTTCAATACTTGGTTTTTGATTGGTTGTTCTAGCTTTTGTAACAATGTTTCCCTAGTGTAGGATCGTTAATTAATCTGAAACTTTTAAAACCATTTATTTTATTTTCAACATCATCACTTGATAAGACACAGAGTGTGTTGAAACAAAATGGCTATTTTGTAGTGATTTTATAACATACTTATGTTATAAATTTTTTTAAAAAATAATTATATATATATATATATATATATATATATATATATATATATATATTTATTTCTACCAAGATTTGCTAAAACAAATTATCAAATAACTTCATTCATTTGTGAATAAGTTCTAATATTTTCATTAAAATTTGACAATTATTTTATTTTTACAAGAATTTCTGAAACAATTATTTTTTACCCCAAAAAGACGCTAAAATTTTATATATAAATCTTTGCTGACCTACTGACGCAAGAAAAACAAGATTTTAACCAAAATCTCGAATGTGCTAAAACATAATAAATATATTCCACTGTTGCGTAAACATGTCCATTCTTTTGCTCTATATACTTACATATATTTTATGCTTCAAAATATCACGGAAACTGTAACAAAAATTATTTTTTAATCGATACGAACCTGATAAAAAAAAAAAATTGAATATTAAAGAGAGATGATTCTGACAGAATTTCGGAGCTCAAATTTATGGGTGTCACACTTATATAACATTTTGTCTTATACATAGGATTGCAAAGCATCCTTTACAGGACAATTCTTTATTTAGCTATTTCTACCTTTGTCCTTCGTTGAATTTAGAAGATAAAATCATTCTATATTTAGTACTTCCAAGCTTTGTCCTTTGTTGAATTTGGAAGATAAAAAACATTCTTTATTTATATCTATCTGTCATTGTCCTTTGTCGAATTTAAAAAATAAAAAAATATTCCTTATTTAGCTCTTTCTGCCTTTGTCTTTTGTTGAATTTGGAAGATAAAACACTCCTTATTTCACTTTTTCAAGCTTTGTCCTTTATTGAATTTGGAAGATAAAAACATTCCTTATTTGCCTCTTTCTGTCTTTGTCTTTTGTTGAATTTAGAAGATAAAAGAAAAATATTCTTTATATAACTCTTTCTGTCTTTGTCTTTTGTTGAATTTAGAAGATAAAAAAACATTCATGTAGTTCTTTCTGTCATTGTCCATTGTTGATTTTGGAAGGTAAAAACCATCCTCTATTTAGCTTTATCTATATTCGTCCTTTGTTGAATTTGGAAGATAAAAACATTCTTTATTTCATTTTTTCAAGTTTTGTCTTTTGTTGAAATTGGAAAAATAAAAAAAAACTTTCTTTATTTACCTCCTGTATTTGTCTATTGTTGAATTTAAAAAATAAAAAAAAACATTTTTTTTATTTAGCTCTTTCAAGCTTTGTCCTTTGTTGAATTTGGGAGATAAAAATTACCTTTTATTTAACGTTTTCTGTCTTTGTCCTTTGAAAAATAAAACACGATGTCATTTTCAATTATATTGTGTATCTACAGGGATTAAATTAAAAATTACTATTTATATATTTTTCTTTGTGTCCTTTATTATAACTTGACAGAGTTGGCAAGCCTAATTATACAGGAGTAATTACTTTATATGGTTTGGCTTTCGTTCATCTTTCAAGGTGTGTTCACATGCAAAATCTTTTAAAAGGAAAATACAATATAGTTCAACAAATACTCGATTCTATTCTAGAGCAATGTAAAAGAAGAAAGAAATCCCGTCTCCATCTACAAATCAGTGTCACGTAGACTTCCGGCTTACATTAAAATACGATCAATGAAGTTAAGCAACGTTGAGCCAGGTTAATAGCTGGATCAGTTAACACTTGTGAATACCAAGTGCATTAAACTTGGGTGTGCAGGTGGTGTAATGGCTAACGACTGGGAATTGGAACTCGGCAAGCCGAATTCTAATTCGGGTTTGTTATATTCACTTAGGCGCCAATGCCCTTGGGCAAGTATGAATCCATCTGAAATAAAAGAAATCAATCAAAGCCTTCCAAATTAAGAGCTCAATTGTAACTTTGAGGATTTATTTAACTCGGACAAAATGACTGCAAACGTAATTTTGTTATTAACAGTAAATTGAAAAAAAATAGAATTGCTAGGAGTAACTGATACTTTACGACTGAAAACGGAGTGTATAATTATCGGTTTGAAAGAGGACCGAGCAAAGTCACGGGTAGCCATATTGATCTCTCTCACGAGAGATCAATATGGCTACCCGTTATCGTGGGCGGCCATGCCGATATGATAAATCTGCTTTGTGTAAATAATTTCCATTACGGTCTGTGGTCGAACCATGGTTACTATCCTAGTCTCTCTAGTTTTTCTATACAAATGCACAATCTTCAAAAAGATCTGTACATACTCTTTAGCTTTTTCAAGGTTGATTTAATAACAAAGCAAATGCTGAGATTAGCCGTTCCCTTATAGGAGTGATATGCGTGTGGCGTAATGGATAGCGGCTTAGAATGAAAAATGAGTTCAAATTTCACTTACACTGAAATAGCTTTGAGAAAGTTATGGATCCATCTCCGACCTCCTGGTTTAAATAGTATGACTTGTATCTAGAAAAACCATTGTTATTCTTATAAGAAATGTTAATGCAAGAAAATGTTTCGGCTTAAATGGTTGATAAGCTAATGTTTCGGCGTAAATGGTTGATAAGCTAAAAAATCACTAAACCAATTAAGACCCTTATAAAAAAAAAACATTAGTTATTCATCGTGCAAACAGTAAGCGTTACTGTCGGTTGAAATTTATAACCTCTTTCTATTAAAACAATTTGAGGAAAATAGTTTTCTCGAGACCAGTTATCGCTTTTTTTCAGTATTGATAGCTTCCTGCTTAACCTTTTATAGTCTGAAAAGTAAACATCTTCACTATTTCATTATTTTCTCTTCGAGTTACATGTGCAATCCATTTTAGTTGTTGCTACTTTTGGAAGTCTTCAAGTGAAATGATTTCCGTTCGTTGATAAAGTTTTTTGTGATTCTGTAGCGATCCAATGAAGGAAAGTCCTCTAAAAGACCCGTCTGGTTCATTTGCTAGAAGCCATTTTAAAATCAAAATCTGCGAGAACGGTTATATATAGCCAATAGTTTAAACATTTCTGAACGTGATCGATGCCAGGAATGACATCCATGACGTGGCTATTTAAGAACATGACTCTAGTTCTTAGGTTAAAGTTCTGGTTCTGTAACAATGTTGAACTTGCAATGTTGGACAAAACTTAATCTCAGAAAAAGCAATTGCCTATGTACTAACTCGCACATTCTGTCTACCATTGTCTTGTGACCATTAGTATAGCTACAAGCAAAATGACTGGCGGTGGAATAACAGTAGAGTAAAAATGGTTTCATGCCTATTAGAATTTGATATCAATTCCTTTATTTTATTTTTTTTAAGCTTTATATCGAGGGTTGATCAATTAGACTGTCACTTGATACGTTCTTAATAGTTGGATTTAGATCAGAAATTTACAGGGCATAATGTTCGATCAGTGTGATTAATATTCATCAGTGAATTAAGTGCATTGACAGGGAAGGAAATTATTTTTTTTAAATATCTGTTGTTCAAAAGAGATGTTTTTCTCTGTAATTTTTAACACCAGCCTATATACATAAAACGTTTATTTATTCGTAAATAAGCGAATGCTTAAACAGTGGGAACATTTTACCTTGGCTCAAAGCACCAAAAAACTTTACTTCAATGTGTTATTATAATTGATTGAAAAATAAGTATATATCTAAAACGATATCGTCTCATTTTTTGGCAAACTTCGAAAGACAACACACTCAATCATTCATGTAATATTAGTTCTCCTATATGTCAGTGAATTCTAGACCAACATAAATGTGGTTCTACAGAAGAATGATGAGAATGCCATAAAACGAACATGTGAGCAACGACGAATTTCTAGAGACAATGGAAACAAAATGGACACTTATACTTAATATCAGGAAGTTACAGTTAACATTTCTAAGGTACATAGTGAAAAAACGCGGCTTGGAACATTTGACACTCACAAGACAGATTGAAAGCGGGACATGGGAAAACAACGCATAACCTACCTCGAGAGCTTGAGTAAATGGATGATGGAACAAGGTTTAAGAGAGAGATAACAAAAAGACCAAAGTTATAAGGAGCTACAAAGGACAGGAAATTGTGGAGTGCCATGATCGCCAACGTCCTAAAGGGGCACAATATATAGAAGAAGAATTCATTTCATAGTTTTTACTCTAGTACTAGGGGTATATTACCACATGCCTTTTCTGTGGTATTAAATGGCACTTCAGGCTTGATGCGAAACCTCATCGCCGACACCGAATATATCGTTTAAACTCAGAACCCACGCACTTCCGTTCAATGTGCAAATACATTGGCGAATGATATAGACATAGTCAAACTTATGTAGCTATGTAAATACCTTTATGCACAAATATTGCGTGCCTGTTACTGTATCCTATATTTTTCATTAACGGGAATCCTGGTTTTAAAAAAAAAAAAATGAAAAGAAAAAAAAAATGGTGATTTTATTACGAAAGCTAACATTTTATCGATCCGAGTCACAAGAATCAAGCGAAAAGAGATTTCAAGAGGCAAATGCGAGTCAGTTTGCAACATGGTGTATGGACAAATATACGCACTCACTGATATATATGTGTACAAATGGCCATAGATACAAATGAGCGCGGATGGGGTGGGTGTACACGTAACGAAAAGGATGGACGACAGCAAGGCTGTCTTGCGTGAAAAATGAGACGTGGGCGCGCGCGTGACGTAAATCTGACGTTCTTCTTGACGTCATACTCACATAAGTTTATCTCTCGGGATAGGAGAGCGTAAAACAGTCAACGTTATTGTAATTAACTCAACCATAAAACAAGCAAGACTCTTCATTGTTCCTTCTTTTTTTCCGTGTAGATGCATGTGTGTGTGCATTTTAAATCAACTTCTTTTTTGTGCTTTTTGAGTTCAACTTTTTTTATTTGCTGTTTTCTTCGTCTTTTCCTTTTTTTAAATATTTTAGTTTCTCTCATCCTTTTTTTTTAAGAAAATTCACTTACAATTTCTTTGTTTCTTTCTTTTCGTATCCGACATTCATCTGGGCAATAACTACTGCAGGGTTGAAAGAAAATCTATTTAAATTTAAAAAAAAAAATGAAATTACTGCAAGGCTTCTTCTTTCTAATATTGTTCTACACAGTTTTATTTTCTTTATTTCTAGTTTAAAATTTATTTAACTTTCTCTTATTTTAAATAAATATCCCCTAAAAACGACCGTAATTGGAAATTATAGTTGGCTATAAAACTTTGGGAGAGAGAAAAAGGGGAAGACAAAAATCGTCTGTTTTAAGCATTTGTGCTAAACTATTTAAAAATCTTCTTGACTTGTTAAACAGAGGCTTGTTTTCAGTGATTTCTTTTTTTGTGTGTGGAGATATTTCGAGTTTGCTTGCTTGTTTTGAAAAAGTTGAAAACAAAATTTTATGAGGTGGGACTTTTTTATTTCTTTCCCTTAAGTATTAAATCTTCTGACTGGCTTTCGGCGTGTTTCGAACTTAAGCGAACAAAAAGAAAAAAAAAATGTGTTGTTTAATATAATTAGGATAATCTGAAGAAAAAAAATATTCATGTTGGCTATTGCACAAGCACACGTTTTATATACGTGTTTTCTTTTAGTTGTCAGCTGTCAGTATGAACCGCGCAAAATACCAGCTGAGTGAATATCTGCCAACGCACATTCACAACTATACGTATACGTGTGCGCCTTTGTGTATGTAGGTGTATATATGAGTGTAGGTGTCTAAATACAAAGTGAAATAACTGAAAACAAAATACGATCGGGCATAATATTGAAATTTAGCGAGAAAACACTGCAGTGCTTTAATAAAGTGAAACTATTTCAATCCTTGGACAATTTTAAATCTCAATCTTCGTACTACAATTCGCAAAAGACATTGATCTCAAAGGATAGATAGATAGATAGATAGATAGATAGATAGATAGATAGATAGATAGATAGATAGATAGATATGAACAGGCTTGAGTATGAATTAGATATTAACAAACTTGGGTATGAATTAGATAGATATGAACAGACTTAGATAGATAGATAAATAGATAGATAGATAGATAGATAGATATGAACAGGCTTGAGTATGAATTAGATATTAACAGACTTGGGTATGAATTAGATAGATATGAACAGACTTAGATATAGATAGATAGATAGATAGATAGATAGATAGATAGATAGCAGCTGAATTATGTACATACTCTTATCTGTTCAATAAAAGAGGAGATTCTTTTTTATGGAGCATTTCGACTCCTTCCCGAGTCCACTCCAATTATGAGCCACCATCCATTATACACCCCCATATCCACTCGACAAAAACAACTTACAATTTAAATTTATTTATTCTATTAATTGTGACTATGACTAATTACTAAGCTGCTCTAAATTTCCAGGATATATTAATAACTCATAACCAAAAAAATAGCGATCTTTACAGAGATTGTTGGATAGAAGCGTTATATTAATTCCAAAGAAAAATTGATATTATGATGAATAATTAGTGAACGATGTCATAAAAAGGAGGGAAAAAATGTTGAAGAATGACTGATAAAAACAATTAAAAATCTGTACAAGTTTTAAAACAGTTTCATTTGAACAGACAGATTTTCTTCCTATGATTCCGGCAACGAATAGAATAGAATGGAAAGAAACTTCAATTTTTTAATACCCACTGAGACTAACTCCGTGTGTATTGTACGTAAAGTGACATGTCTATCTCCCAAGGAGGTATCAAAGCGATACAAAATGAAAAGCAAATACACGATAGGCAGAAATTTTATGAAATAGTTATTCCATAAAATAGGAATCAAATATTAAAGTTTGGCTGTTGAAAGTTATGTCTTTTGTTGACAGCAGAGTCCGAATGTCTACATTTTGGAAACAAGAAAAATACTATTTACATGGTTGCAGAAGAACGCTTTTCATTAGGTTCAATGACCTTTCAGGCGATGGAAAAAAAGAACAGAGTTTATATTTGAAAGAATGTTTTGGGGTTTTTTTAATGTGCCATCAGCTGTAGTTGCGACTTGTCTTCGGTAGCATGTGTAGAATTTCGCCGTTATGTTTTAACTTTACTCTTGATTAGATATCTGAATTTGTACGTAGGTTGATTCGCATAATTGTTAATATTGCTTAGAACACTAGAACCGAAAGTTGTAACAATTTACTTCTTTTACTTCTAAACTGATCTCAGGTAAGATCTAAAAATGATCTAATATCAGATAATGTAGTCTTTTGTAGTCGCTTATCAGCCCGAATATACTTCAGACGGAGAGTTCTATTTACAATCGATCTGGATGCTATTCTCTCGCTTTAGGTTAAATACGCGTTCAGTATTTGCTATATAGAACAATGCGTTCCTCTAAAACTTTTATTCGAAATGAATTATGCTTTCCAAAAGCTAAGAAAAGTATTAAGGAACGGGAAAATTTCGTTAGAAACAAAAAAGAATACTGAACTACTATGTATGGGAGTGGATGCTGGACAATTTCTTCACGGATAAAGAGGAGACTTGAAGCCACAAATATGAGGTTCGACAGGATGCTGAGAATACTATAAATAGAACATGTGAAAAAAACAAAGAAGCTCGAAAGAAAATGGAAACAAAATGAATATTTGAGCTTAGAAACAGTTGAAATTTCTCAGACACATAATAAAGAAAGTGGGCGAGGATAATTTGACACTCACTGTACTGATGACAAGAGGCGTATGGAAGGAAACAATGACTAACCTTACCTAAAAGGTTTGAGTAAATGGATGGTTGAACAGGCAGTGGAAGAGATAAGCCAAAAAGGCACACATTGATAAGAGCTACAAAGGATAGGAAATTGTGGAGAGTTTTGATCACTCACGTTTTGAAGGAACACAGCACATAGAAGAAAGATGTAATGCAAATAAGTACAAGCAAATGTTGCCTATATGTTATTTCTCTATAAATCTCATTCAACGAATACCGATTTCTGTTTTTATCTTATCAAGTGATCTTTTTTACGTTCGATTGTTCGGCAAACTTGGACCTTTATGCCCACAAATAACGTATGTTTTTTCCTTGACACCGCTATTCTTTTCATTACGTTCACTCGATGATTACGATTTTAATTAAACATAAACATATGAAAGTGAATTTATACATTTGCTTTGCTTTTGAGAATTGACAACAAAAATAATAAACATATTATTTGTTTATTTATTTATATTTTTTATTGGAATGGTTGGCAACAAATCGGCTAATTACTAATCGATTCAAACTTTATAAAATGGCAAATAATAAGGATTTCATTATAGCTGGTCACATATTTTAATAATTTAGTAAATGTTTATACGTCTATGAATAAAAAATTGTTTATAAATTATTACATGATAAATATTGCATTACATCAGTTTTAGTACAAATGTATTACTTTTTAGAATGCTGTAAATATAAAATAAATAATTGCAGATAAATAATTTAATAAATAAATTTTGTTTAATATTTTTCTTGCAAATTCTCAAGAACAAGAAAATGTATAAATTCACTTTCATCATATGTTTAGGTTTTATTACCATTCTAATCATCGCTTTTTAAAAAAAACTAAACATTGCCGAGGAGTGAAGATAGTTAAAATAATAGCGGTGTCAAGGGGAAAACGTCCCCTTGACACTCTGTTTTTTTGCGAGCACGAAAGAGTCAAGTTTCCAATTATTCAATATTCAGGATTAAATTTATTCAAAATTCTTTATATACTTGGAAGGGGGGATCACTTAACTGACTGAAGACATTTCGATCTATGCAATACTTTTCCCTCATTAGCGAGATAGTAGCGAGAAAATAACGGGATAGTAGCAAGATAAGTAAATAGTAACAAGATAGTAAAGGAAAAATAACGTAGTAGCGAGAAAATAACGAGATAGTAGCGAGATAGTAACGTGGTAGTAATGAGATAGACAGTAGCGAGAAAATAACAATATAGTAACGTGATAGTAGCGAGATAGATATCAAGGACGTAGCGAGAAAATAACCAGATTGTAACGAAAAAGCAGCGAGAAAATAACCAGATAGGAGCGAGGTACTAACACAAAATAGCCAGATAGTAACGTGAAAATAACAGGATACTAGCAAGAAAATAACGGCATAGTAGCGAGATCGTAGCAAGAATATAACAGGTTAATAGCGAGATAATGGCGAGAAAATAACGGGACAGTAGCGAGATAGTAACAAGAAAATAACGGGACAGTAGCGAGATAGTAACAAGAAAATAACGGGACAGTAGCGAGATAGTAACAAGAAAATAACGGGACAGTAGCGAGATAGTAACAAGAAAATAACGGGACAGTAGCGATAGTAACAAGAAAATAACAGGACAGTAACGAGATAGTAACAAGAAAATAACGGGACAGTAACGACATAGTAACAAGAAAATAACGGGACAGTAACGAGATAGTAACAAGAAAATAACGGGACAGTAGCGAGATAGTAACAAGAAAATAACGGGACAGTAACGACATAGTAACAAGAAAATAACGGGACAGTAACGAGATAGTAACAAGAAAATAACGGGACAGTAGCGAGATAGTAACAAGAAAATAACGGGACAGTAGCGAGATAGTAACAAGAAAATAACGGGACAGTAGCGAGATAGTAATAAGAAAATAACGGGACAGTAGCGAGATAGTAACGAGAAAATAACGGGACAGTAGCGAGATAGTAACGAGAAAATAACGGGACAGTAGCGAGACAGTAACGAGAAAATAACGGGACAGTAGCGAGATAGTAACGAGAAAATCACGGGACAGTAGCGAGACAGTAGCGAGAAAATAACGAGATATTAGCGAGATCGTAACGAGAAAATAACGGGCAGTAGCGAGGTAGTCATAAACATTGTTGATGTGAAGGAAAACTTCTCAGTCGAGAGTGACTTGATATTTTATATATAAAATTTCTTTTCTGCGAATAACATTTGTGAGAATTACTTGATAGTTAATAAATCACTGCTGTTCATGTGTAAACTCACAACTCGAATCATGACGCCTTTTCTCTTAATTTCTCTCCTTATATTATTTGACTCCTTTTTATAATGTATCTCTGCCTGTTTATTCGAGTCTTTCGCTTGATCTTTTACAATTACTATGTCTAAATCAATATCTATATATTTCCCCTATTTCTGTTTATCTTTTTCTCTCGCGTACTCACACACTTTCTTTATATATATATATATATCGAACATTTGCTTCTCGCTTTGTCTATCTATCTATCTATCTATCTATCTATCTATCTATCTCTTTCTTCAAACGCATCATCTCAACATTTTCTTTTCTTTCTTGTCAATGACACCTTTCTCTCTCTCTTTTCCTCTATTCCCCTCTCTCTTCTTTTCTCTCTTTTCCTCTTTCTCCATTCCACTCTATCTATCTCTCTCTCTTCCCCTCTCTCTTTCTCTCTCTACTTCTATCCCTCTCTTCCTCTCTTTCTTTCTCTCTTCCTCTTTTTATCAGTTCTCTCTCTCTACCTTTCTCTCTCTCTTCCCCTCTCTCTCACTCTCTCAATGTCTTTTACTTGAATATCTACCTTTCATTTTTTTTTCTCTCTTCCCCTTTCTTCGAATGCATCCTATTTACTATTTTACTCTCTCTCTCTCTCTCTCTCTCTCTCTCTCTCTCTCTCAAATTACTCAATTTTTTTTTAACTGAATGATTAACTCGTTTGTTAATAATAAACAAATTGCTTTTTGGCCTTTTGACTCGTATTCTGTCGAGATGGCAAAATGAAACATCTTTCTTCTCCGGAGATTCGTTCCCTAAGTAGCACATCCCCATTACGCTAACTGTCTGGCATCAGGATTAGGACCGAACCCCTGCGGGAAACGCCGATGGAATATTGAGTCAACCTTTTATCATATTTACCCTGATAAGCGGGGGGGGGCAAATAAATACCGTGTCCCGTCTGCGGCCTCTTTGGGCATCCGCCTCTCAATTGCTCAAACGAGATGGGGTCAGAAGGATTGAGAAGTTTGTTTTTTATCCCCCAAGGACACATGGCCGAGTGGATAAAAAAGCGTTAGCTGAGTGATTCAAAAAGTGACTTGAGCCAAAGAGTTGTGAGTTCAATACCTGGCCACAGCAGAGGTGAACAAAAACTTGGAGATTTGAGTTGCTAAAGAGAAATAACTGAAATTGAGATATCGAAAAAAGGCATGAAACGTGTATTTACTTTCTAAGCGTGGATTAGATGTGGCACATGGCCGAAAGCATGGGGCGTCTAGTGAGGATCGAACTCACTATTCTGTTGTAAACTGTTTTAACAAGACCAGCTTGTTAACCATTACACCACGCCGAGGCACCCAAAGACGTGGAACGTGTAATTAAAGCAATCTACGCCCATCGATTAAATAAAGGTTTCAGTTAAAAATTTCATATTTTATATCACCTGAAGAAGAGAACAGCTGAAACGTCGTGAATAAGGCAATAAAGAGGAGGATAACTATGAAATTGGTGTAAATGTTTTTTTATTGTTTTTGTTTTGCTTTTTTTTGTTTTTACTTGTACGTAATTTTGTGTGTTCTCAATTCAAATCCGATCTTATGTTGTATTTACTCTCTTTGAAAGACAAATATATATTGTTTAATTTGTTTTTAAATCTGTTTGTATGACCTTTGTCAGGGTTACGACAATTAAAGATGCGACGAAATACAAGAATTCTGTCGTCATGTCTCGCGGTGAATGTCCCAAAATGAAGAACACACACTGACAAAAGTTTATCCAAAAAGGAAGTCTACAGAAACAGAACAGCGCAACTGTAACATACATTCAGCAGTTACGTCGCTTGTCACTGGCGATAGAACTGAAGAGCTCTCATCCGCTCCAAGTTGTCACTGACAATCCTCAGTTTAACAGGCCGGCTTCATGAAATGTTTGATGAAGAGGGTAGGCTGGATTTGTGGTGTTAACCGTTGCATTTCTTCTTTTATGCTTGATTACTCTTTCAATGCGAGCTAATATGCGTGTGGGTTTTTTTTTCTCCCCTTTGTCTTTTTGGTTTTACATTCTTTCTATGTGTAGAGAATGAAGAGCTGTTAGCATCGAAGTTCTAATGACTATCTTTGCATCTCTCGAGAAGTTGTCTTTGAATTAAAAGATTGTCAATGCAACCTCGCCGTCACGGGTTTGAAATTTAAAAGACGGATTCAGCAAATCCTGAAAATGAGTTCTCAGTGACAACAGTATCGTTACTGGTTTGGTGTCGAATATGCACTCAACGTAACGTTGTACATTTGGCTCCTTAAATAATTGGGCGTGTCATGCACCAGGATGCAAAGAGACTGCACTTCGATAAAAATTATATATATCATTTTATAAAATCCATCGTTAATTTAATTAATTTAATCGTTAATCATAATTAATTTAATTTCCATTTTTTTTATTTTTGCAATAAATATAAGTTACCCCCAGATCATTGCGCATTAATATTCTTATTACTATCAAATTTCCGCGATTAATTCTTCTTCTGTGTGCCGTGATCCTACAGAACATTGGCGATCATGGCTCTCCACAATTTCCTGTCCTTTGTAGCTCTTAATATGTTTTTATCTCTCCTAAATTTTGTTCTGCATTGCTCGTCGGTAGGTTTTCCTCTGTCACTATTTCCTTCAATCTGTCCTCTGAGTATTAAATTTTCCAAGCCATCTTTCCTCATTATAGAAATTTCAGATGTCTTTTCCTGATGTTAAGTATCATTTTTGTTTCCATTATGTCTAGAACTTCTTCATTGCACGCATGTTCGTTCCAAGGTATTCTCGGCATCCTTCTGTAGAACCACATTTCTCTTGCTTCACGTCTCTTCTTCATCTGTCAGGAGATTGTCCAGAATTCACTGCCATATAGGAGGTACTGTATTACGTTAAATTTCAATCCACTTTTTCTTTGTTTCTAACGAAATTTTCCTGTTTCTTAATACTTTGTTTAATTTTTGGAAGGCACCTTTCGCTTTCCCAATGCGACTCCGGATATCAGTGTTGCACTTTCCGTCCCATGTTAAAACACTTCCCATATATTCAACTTGTTGCCATTGCTTGATTTTGGTATCGCCAATTTGTAATTTGAACGTGGAGCTCTCCCTTAATTGCTTTAACTAAATTTCAGTCGCTTTTTATTGCAAATTCCAAATCGCCATTCTACGATCATTAGAAAAATCGGATATTAAAATAGATATTTCAACTTCCCCGTGTAATCCAGTATAGGTTTACATCGAGAAGCAATTAATATATTTCACCAGACACATTCTACGGGCTGCCTCAGCTGTGTCGTAAAGAGAAATTTTGAAGGAGCACTACAAAGTTTTGTTAATTCTTTTAAAACATTTTACAAAACCGATCGACACAGATTCCTGCTGCATTTGAGATTTTCTTATTGAGTGATATTAAAGTGACTAAGACAACAATGATGAAGATAATAGTTGGAAGAATTTATAGAAATAGCTCATCCTATAACTTCATAGATCACATCTATTTTATAATATAAATTACATTTACATATTTATCCGTTATGCAACTTGGTTTCGTTTCATAGTAATCGGTTATTCCGTTGTTCTAAACAAATAAAATAACTGTCTTCTTTATAAAGAAATTACGTGATTGATGCATATATATATATATATATATATATATATATATATATATATTACTACACCGTGCCTCCACACACACACACACACACACACATATATATATATATATATATATATATATATATATATATATGTAAGCAAATATATGGATATAGATCCGACAGTATGAAGAAAAATATATACGGAAAAAACAAAAAAAAAATACTTATATACGATTATGCTGTTTTAATGTTAATATAGTTATTTGTTTAGATAAGTCTTGTTCTAATGTACATCGTCTTTGTCATGTTGTATTGATAATGTTATATTTATGAATATGTCCTGAAGATGGTTTATTAGACCGAAACGTCAGACGTTGACATATTAACATTAAAACAGCATAATCGTATATAAGGATTTTGTTTTGTTTTTTCCGTATATATTTTTTCTTCATATATATATATATATATATATATATATATATATATATATATATATATATATATATATAGGTCTGTAGGCCTCAGGTTGAGGAATCAGCTAGCCAAGTTCATTACATTGACTAACGTGCTAATACTCTTGGGAATGGTATGAAGGTTTGGGAGAAGGACAACTCAAAATTCAAAACCTGAGAAAGGTCGTTTTAAGACCTTGTAGCATGCTGTTCACCAGTATTCGGCTCTGGACAAGCTACTATAATCAAATCCTATGCGCAAGTAGTTTGACTGTTGGCTTCTAAGAACTCAGCTACTGGACCTTCATACGTCGATAAATGATGGGTGAGTCCTCCATATATATATATATATATATATATATATCAAGTATGTGGTGCAATTCAATTTACATTACATGAATCATTCATACAAATGTACTTTATTAAATTTGTTTGCGAAGATGTATTCTCGCCATTATCATTAACATTTATATCTGTTTTTTGTATGAATGATTCATGTAATATATATATATATATATATATATATAAAAAACAAATAAAATAACTGTCTTTTTTATAAAGAAATTACGTGATTGATGCATATATATATATATATATATATATATATATATATATATATATATATATATATATATATATATATAAAGAGTTTGTTGAAACGCTTGTCCAAGAAATATATGATATTTGGTCATTTGATCAGTTTCTGAAAATAATATTTGGGAACTTAACCGTTCGAAGCGAACATGCCTCGTGTTATCAAAACAACAGAATATCTTATTACCAAATTGATTGAAAATAGATTGGGGGATTTTTTTTTATTTTTACTTTTAATATTTTGTAAAGTTTAATCTTTGCACGTAAGTGAATGTAACAAACTTGACTGAAATTTGAACTCGGCTCTCTGATTCCTCAAATTGAGCCACTATCCATTACTCCATACATTAGGAGACACTCTAATTAAAATTTATACAAAATTATAGCTAAAATTAATAAAATGAGAATTTGATGAAAATTCAGTACAACGGGAGATTTTATTTTATTTTAAAGTAAATTTGTATTTATTGATTTAAAACTATGTTTAAAATTATAAATTATTAAAAATTATAAAATTAAAGAAATCCTACAGCAAATAATTGGGTCCGCGTGTATGTACTGGCGTATGTAAACGTGTGCGTATCTTCATATGCGTGTGTATGTATGCGCCTGTGTGTGCGCGCTTGTGTGTGCACCCTTGCGTGGGTAGTATTGTGTGAATGTGTGTTATTTAGTTCCTTTTATTTAAAAAAAAGTGCCTAATAGAAAATCAAATACAGTTTTTTTTTTAAATCTTATTTGATCTGTCAATATCTGAGTAACTATTGAAATTAAATAGACTTATTGCTGAGCAAAATAAGATCAAAATTTGAATGAGAAATTCAAAGGTACATGGATTTCATGAACGATTATATGAATTTTTACCAGTTTTCAATGTGCAGCACCTGTGACTCGGGTAGTTTGCCCTGAACAGGAAGCCTTCCTCTTTAAAGTTTCTGTGCCATGTCAAAATCTGCATTGCAGTTGGTGCATTTTTAGCGAATTCTCTTACAAATGTATGCTGCACTGTCTGTGTTTGAGCATGTCCTAACACACAAAACGCCTTTTCTTTTCCAGTGAATGACACTTGTATTCCTGAAAAGAAAAAAGACATAAAACGTTAAACATAGAATTTTGAATTGTTTCTACATATGTTATTAAAATGTGAGATCATTTGAACGAGAAATGATCAAGTTTTTAGATTATGATCAGATATCAATTTTCTTAAACACCCTGTATATCTGTGATTTATTTCATGGATAATAACTAAGTAAACGACACGACTTCATTTCTCTCTCTCTCTCTCTATATATATATATATATCTATATATATATATATATATATATATATATATATATATATATATATATATATATATATATGTCAATCTTACATTTTCACTCTCATTTCCCCTCTCAATCTTTTTTCTTTCTTTTATTAACTCAAGATACTTAAAAGAATTTCAGACGATCGATGCTTCATTACTCTCTCTCTCTCACTCTCTCTCACTCTTTCTCTCTGTCTCTCACTCTTTCTCTCTCTCTCTCTCTCTCTCTCTATATATATATATATATATATATATATATATATATATATATATATATATATACACACACATATATATATACATATCTATATATATATATATGTCAATCTTACATTTTCACTTTTTTCACCTCTCAATCTTTTTTCTTTCTTTTGTTAACTCAAGATACTTAAAAGAATTTCAGATGATCGATGCTTCATTACTCTCTCTTTCTCTCTCTCTCTCTCTCTCTCTATCTATCTATCTATCTATCTATCTCTATCTCTCTCTCAATCTCAATCTTTCATTTTCACTTTCTTTTCCTCTCCCACTCTCTAGCATTCACAAAACCGTATTTCATATCACGCATTCTTACTTACATTCTTTCTTTTAGCATTCAGATTACCGTCTTCATATCAATCTCTCTTTCTTTCTTTCTTTTGTTTCCTTGAGTTACTTGAAAGAATTTCACACCACCGATGCTCCAGGGCTCAGCTCATCAACGCAACTAATGTCCCCGTCTCGAACCCACACACAAGCTGTCTGATGCATCTTTTGCTGAATAAATCTCCATAATTATAAAATGGTGAAAAGAATTTCTGTTCGAATTTCTTAAATAGGGAGTTATTATTTACATTCGGACTAATGTCTTCATTTTTGGTGTTATTATCGAAACATTTTGACTGTTGTGTCCTTCGGCCTTCTTCAAGTGTCTGTCGATCCGGTTAAGCCCTCAAGGAATTCCAAACTGAAACTTTTATTGAATCTAATAGAGTAAACTATTCTCTTTCGGCTGTCCCTCTTTAGAGTTATCTCGTCTTGTTCTTTTTAGTATTATTTCTCGTCCTATTTCCACTAAGTCTTTCTAATCGAATGTAAATAAAGTAAATCCTGAATAGAATATTATGTTTAATTTAAAGATCAAGAACTCCGGAATAAAAAAAAAACGAAAATACAAAACAACAAAGTTTTTGATAGCTTATTAGTACGTGATCCGATCAAAATGTATCGAGATTATGACTACAATAACAGAGCTAAGGTCCGTAGAATGAAGGCGCTTAGCACAGATTGACCTTAAACTCTATCACGTATGCACACTAACTTCTCACTCACTTCCGTTGTTTATAGCAGTACTTGGAAGGAAAGTGTGTAGAGTGTGGTTCTGTCAGTGTCCATGGCTTGTGCGGCAGTTTTTGGCCAAGAACTATATTTCCCAAGTCCGACAACCGCCATATTCCCCAGATCTCATCCCTTGCAAGATTTTACTCTTTCCAAAAATCAAATCCCTCTCTAAAAGAACATGATTTCAAAACGTTGATTAAATCCAAGAGAATGAAATGAGGCAGCAGCTCGCTGTTCCAAAAAGAAGTTCCAGGAATGTTTCCATCAATGAAAACAGCACTGGATAAAGTGTGTGGCTTCAAAAGTGGACTACTTCGAAGGAGATTAATTGCGTAATTGATATGTGTTATAGTTTTCTTTGTACAGCACCAGTACCGATTCGTTCTGATCAAACTTCGTACCAACTAGAATTACTTGAATAATAACATCATTTTAGGATACTGGACAACTGCTATGAAATAGACACGTACAACCTCCGAACATACCCGATTCAGTTGATTATCTTTTGAAAAAGACATGTTATTTCTCTGATTAATCTCTATGTGACATCCGTCGGTCTCGAAAGGCCATAGATTCCACCCATTTAGTTATGTTTCAACTGCTAATGGCGGCATCGATTATGGCTGTACAGGCCCACACGGGGTGCAGTTTCCATTACAACCAATGTACGCTCTCCCCCAATGTAATGCTTCACCTTGTCTCTTCTCTAACCACCGGTGACCGATTCCCCATACAGAATCGGAATCCTCTCATCTGTTGCTTCTCGTGTTTTGCCGTCACGCTGAGGCGACTCTGGAATATCCTCACCAGGGCGTAGCCCTCGTCAGAGTTTTATTAGGGGTCGACGATTGTCCATGCAGCACTTCTCCCCTCTCCATGCTACTAATGTTTTCTAATGGAAAGGTAGAGTCCAATACAGTTTAGCAGGGGCGTCATCCAGGAGTTACCAGAATGAAGTTGAACATAACATCGGACTGTCTTAGTGACTCCGTTTCCGGGTTTTCCTCTCAAAGCCTTTCTCATGATTAGGTAAGGCCGCAAGGCAAACCAGAGTTTTTCGTCTCTTAGATGGACTACCCTCCCGATCCCGAGTTGACGAGTTCCATCTACCCGAAGTGTGTATATATATATATATATATATATATATATATATATATATATATATATATATATATACTCGCATAATCACATATCTATATTTTACACTGGATATTGGAGTAAACACTTCGTCATCAAATATACAACTTTAAGAATTATTTTTATATATTTTAAATGATGATGATGATGGAACTCAATAAATAAATGAGAAAAGATTAAATTATCATTAAATATATGAGAAGTTATTGTTAAAAATATTTGAAAGATAAATAATAGAATAAATTGACTCTTCTGAACCAATAATAAAAGTAGTAAACAAAACAAAATAACTGTTTATATTTCTGAGATGAGGTATTATAATTATTTACATTATTTACATTGTTCGGACTGTTGTCCTCATCTTTATTGGTATATTCACGACGTTTCGGCCGTTGTACGCTCCGGCTTTCTTCAGGGGATTGGAATTTCGTACTGAACCCTTTATTTCGTCCGCCGTGGTTGATTATTCTAGTTCCACGTGCTATGCCTCTTCGGATGTCTCAGTTATCTACCTTTAACACAATTCTCCAGGTTTTTTTTAAAAAACAAGAGAAAAAAAATGAAACGTTATTCCTACAAATTTGAAAATACGTCCCCGTCCATAATTCATGTATGATCTATTTGTTTTTTAACCAGTGATTTCAAAAGTAGACGTTTAAATATCTGGGGAGCGCTTTAACAGTGGATGTAAAATATGACACCGAAATCTCAAATGGAGATTCCAAAGGTTAAGCAAAGTACTCCAGGAACAGGAAAATTTAGTTCCAAACATAAAAGATGTGCTGAACCGCGCATATAATATATATATATATATATATATATATATATATATATATATATATATATATATATATATATATATATATACTTTTCACACACACACATATATATATCCTACTAATTAACCCATAGCTGGGGAGAGAAGAGATGGGTTCATGCCATTCTTGGGTGTAATTGAATATAACGAACCCGACTGGAATTTACCATATATTGATTTAATATCGATCTTCGTATATAGCAGTGAATTCTGACGAATTTCTTCACAGATAAAAAGACTGGAAGTAAATCTGGTTCTACAGAAGGATGCTGAGAATACCAGGAACGGAGCATGTAAGCAACGAAGTCTTAAGGAATATGGAAAGAAAATTACACATACTCAAAATCAGAGATACAATAATGCGGAAGAATTTGACACTGACGGGACATATCGAAGGGGTAGGCAGCGGACACCTACCTGACGAGCTTGTGTAAATAGATGGTTGAACAGAGGTAGAGGCTTGGCAAAAGAAAAAAAATGTTGCTACGAGCTACAATCGATAGAAGGTTGTAGAGAGCTATCATCGTCCACGTCCTGAATGGACACGGTATATAGATGATGATCACGAAGGTAGGAGTAAATAGACAAATACGTCGAAACTTTCAGACTAATCATTAAATATATAATGACACTTCTGCTTCGATTTTTTTTCTTAAATGACCCTCTGGTATACCGATCTCTTTACTTTTTCTTTTTCTCCCGTTGACACGTTTTTGTTTTTTTTTGGGGGGGGGTCTTTTTTCCTCTCTCATTCTTCGTCATAGATTATCTGTTTCCTGCCATCTCTCTTTCCTTCTGTCTTCTCACTTCCCCATCTTAACTCTTTCTTCCAAACCCACTTCTCTCTTGACGTCAATCTCGTCTGGTTCTCATCTTCCAAATGTGAGGAATCGACGGACTCTGTCTTATCAGACGACCGAGCTCTTCAGACTGTTGTACATTCTAACCCAATTCGATATTCATTGCGTGTTGCGGTGAGCGCGCCAAAATCGAATCATGAAACTTTGCTCGTCTCACTGCTAGCTGTACGTAATGGCGTCGACCACAAAGTAGTTAGCCATTGGATGTTTGAGACTGTTCGATGCCCAATGACAGCTGACAGTTGGCACGAACAATAGCACGAGATGCGCAACAGATTTTACGAGGATGGTGTTGGTACGAGGCTTAATTTGGGCTTTAGTGCGCTGAAGGAACGGAATTTAGTGACGTACGGTCCGTATGTAGGTTGACGTGTCTACGTAGAGAAAATGAGGATACGTTACTGTTTGTATTAAAGAAAATACAATTCCCTTTCAGAATTTAGTTGAGCATGTCTCCTTACAGTTACCCTTTTTAAATATCTGTGAATTGCTAAATTCTTGGGAAATATAGTGGAGCGGTTTACATGTTTTTTTTTTCATGTACTATGTCACTTCAGGACGTAGGCGATCATGGCTCTTCACAGCTTCCTGATATTTGTAGATTTGAGAAACATTGTCGCTTTACCATCCCCCCAATCCATGCCATTCATTTGCATAAACTCGTTACGTAGATTATTTTATGTTTACGTGCAATAAGAGAAATACGGGTGAAAAAAGAGAGCAAATAATTCCGTATATGTTCTGCCTAGGTATTTAATATTTATTGAGGCGTAGCTTAGTAGAGTAGGAATGACAGGAAGATTGTGCTGTGCCAGCCATCCTCCTTGAGGAGGGCTTGTTTGCATTCGTTACTATCCCATGTTATTTGAATGCAACTAACTCCACTAGCAAAACCGGAAATATCAGTAAAGTTTAAGGCAAAAACAAAGAGGAGAAACAAAAAATCCGAGAGGGTAAGAGAAAGAGAAGAAAGAGAGATGGTGTAAGATAGAGAAAGGGGGGAAAGAGAGGGGGTAAGGGGGATAGGACGAGAAGAAAAAAAATTAAGATTTTTTTGAGATAATAATGATTTACTGATATAAATCCAACTAATTAACCCATAGCTGGAGAGAGAAGAGGTGGCTTCATGTTTTTCTTGTGTGTAAGTGAATATAACGAACAAGACTGGAATTGAAACTCGACTTTACGATTTCCAACTTTGAGCCATTATCCGTTAGACAACCCGCTCATTCAAGCGGTTACCCATAGGCTTTGACGAGGCTCGGCGTTGCTTAATTTTGGTGGTCGTACTTCTGCAGTATGCCCAAAATAAAGTAAAAGTCCGTAATCATTATCAAGAGAAAAATGCAAAATAAGTCAGTATTGTGAGTCAGAGAGTCACACATTTTCTGCCTGCACCATTGGTTGCTGTTTGAGGCCAGACAAAAGTCATGATTTTGACTGCTTCTTTTCAATACAAACACAAAAACGTCACTTGCAACGACTGACCCAATATAATCTCTTTAGCCTATTTTCCTCATCCTTTTGCTTTGTGGCGAACAAATCGTCGTAAATATGACAAATACTAAATAATGCGATTTTTTTTTCTCATCACACCAAAGAAATGGTGTCAGTGTTATTTTTTTTTGTGTGTGTGTGTGTGTGTGTGTGTGTGTGTGTGTGTGTGTGTGTGTGTGTGTGTGTGTGTTATTGACAAACAATGAATAATGCGTGTTGATACACATTTTGGATGTGAAGGCGGAGTATTGGTTAGAGGCACGGAATGTGAAATCGGCAAGCCGAGTTCGTATTTCGTTCGAGATCGTTACATTCACTTACAAAAACCCTTCGGAAATATGTGAAACCATGTCTTCTACTCCTCATCTATAGATTAAATAGCAGGGAAAAGCGAAATCTTTAGCCGTAGTTTGCAACCAGTCTAGGAGAAGGACAACTCCTAAATCAAAAGCGTATGTGTACCTTACGCGCAATTACCCTTGGGAAAGGTGTGAATCCATCTCTTCTCCCCCCAGCTATGGGTTGAATACCTGGACAGATTGGATTATATAGCCATGGTTGGTGACCAGTTTACGGCAGAAAGAAATGGCAAATTACTGCGGGAAAATTTTGTTTCGTCAGGCATGAATGGAAAGAAATATCATTGCCCAAGCGTGTATCGTTGTATGTCATTTAACTAACTGATGCAGACTTGGTAGTTAAGTAGCGTCGAGTCCGGTCAATACTTAGATGGGGACCACTTTGGGGACGCCGGGTAATGTAAGCAATCTCTTACACTCCGAAATATGTTTCAGCTTTAAACAGTCCACAAAGGATTGATAGGCCCTAAAAGAAATCAAAACAAGTCCTCTGTATTGTCAGCCTACTAGATGTTTTTGTCATCTTCGATGCCATCGTCTTAGTATATAGAATTATCTTCTTACTCAAAAATATTAGTAATGCCTCTCGAGACAAAAAACCACTGACCATTAAAATGTTTAATGTGAACATATTTTCGCCACGAGAGAACGTGTGTCTCTGTATTTGTTCTAAATACCATGTAAATTTTATATTTCAAAACAGAATAATAAACTATACCAATTCTTATTTTTACTCGATATTAACTGGATAAAATGTTGAGCAAAAATGTTAAACTTATGTAAAATTTATCGGCTACAAGTTATAAAAAATCATCGCTGATCGGACTCCGAACTACCAGTCACGATGAATGGATATCCCTTCGAAGAGGTACCGTGCCTTAAGAGTCTTGTTATTTTTATGTGCCATGTCCTTTCAGGACGTAGGCGATCATGGCTCTCCACTTCCTTCTATCCCTTGCAGCTCTCAACAATTTCCTTCCCTCTGCTTCCTCCCCCAGACCACGTTCTTTGATCCACCTGACTAAGTCCGCCAGGTATGTCACGCGCTGTTTTCCCTTGTCTCTCTTTGCCTTTATTCGACCCGTGAGTATCAGATTCTCCAGGCCCTCTTTCCTCATTATGTGTCCCAGAAACTTCAGCTGTCTCTTCCTGATGTTAAGTATATAAGTCTTCTCCTTGTTTGCAACCTCTCTAAGATCTCATCGTTGCTCACACGCTCGGTCCATGATATCCTTAGCATCCTTCTGTAGAACTACATCTCTGTCGCCTCGAATCTCTTCTTCATCTTTGAGGAAATCGTCCAACATTCGCTGCCATAAAGAAGGACAGATGTCACGTAACAGTTCAGTATTCTTTTCTTTGTCTCGCAGTATTCTGCCCAGCTTTTGGGATGTGTCCTTAGTCATCCTAATACGCCTACGGATCTTAGCGTCGCACTTACCGTCCTCTGTCAAGACGCTTCCCAGGTATTTAACCTTCCGCGTCTGCTTGATTCTAGTGTTCCCGACCTTCAGATCGCATTTCGGGCTCATCCTATTAATGACGACCATGCACTCCCTCTTCTTGTAATTTATACTTCGTCCCTTCTTCTCACTCTCCACCGCTACCTTCTATGGGAGATTTTGTAATTTCATTCCATTCATTATGTTAAGATTATGGCCGTCAATGCTAAATCCCGGTAGGGTTTTCCATTCTCTCAGGATTGCCTCGCTGTATAGGTTGAACAGGTCTGGTGAGAAGACGCATCCTTGTCTTATGCCCCTTTCTATTTTTGTATATTCACTGAACGCGTTCCCTATGCGCATGCATGCTGTTTGCTGCCAGTATATGTTATTGATTATTCTGCTATCTTTCCCGAATATATCGAGTTTGCTGAGCAGTTCTATCAGATCCTTGTGGCGTACTTTGTCGAAAGCCTTTGCATAGTCTATGAAACATTGGTACACATCCTTCTGCATCTGTATCGCTCTTTCTGATGACATTCTGAGCATGAATATTGCATTCCTTGTTCCAGTGTCTTTAACAAACCCGCAAAATGAAGTACTGTTATCATATTTGATTATCATATATCGTAACTTTCACAGAAAGTCCTCCGACGAACTACATTCCTTGGTTCCTCCAGTTCTAACCTTCTAACCTCCGACCCGCCATACCACTTACAGTGTAGCAATCCACCGACATTACGAGTCCAGTTATTAGTCCAGATATCTTGTTCTTTATGATAAAAAGTGGTTTGCTTATTTATAGTAACTTGAGTATACAATTGGCATGTGGATCTTAGTATGGTCGTGCTCTTGCTATATATTTAAATTCAAAGTTGTTGACCATGTTTGCCGTAGTCTCTGAATATAGAATCCAGTGAAGTCCGTAATGTGTTCAATATCAGAGGTTGGCAGTGAAGATATTTTGGGAGAAAAAACAAAATGGCTGCCTTTATACACGTCGGATTGAATATTTTGAGCTTTCTGATTGGTTAATCCTTCTATTTAGTGGACTATAAAATAAGTCAGCTCATTTTGGCTAGCTCACTAGTACATAGTACCCATAAATTCTAACACAAGGATAATCTGCAATATTATTGGTCCTGACCAGGTATCACGACTTCAGTTACTTAACCCGCCGTAATGTAGCTTCCCTGTGCCTTTTATAAATACTTTCATTATAATTGTTCTGATGGGCTTTGATCTCTGGGACTTGGACTTAGGAATTTAAACACAGTAAGAGATTGGCAACAAGGTCTTATCGTTTTACAATTGATTTGGCGAGATATAACCCAAAGTAAGAGTTTCTTTTCTCATCTGTGGAACTCTATCCCTCTCGGCTTCTTACTCAAGAACATTGATCTTAAAAAATTTAAATCCAGTGTCAATCGCTATCTATTATTTTCTTGATTCCTCTTCTTCTATTGCTCTCGCTGCTTAATAATCTTTCCTTTCTTTCATACTCAGTAACCACATGTGTCTTAGTGGCTTTGTTACCTTGCTTGAGATGAAATGATTTAAAACAATATATATTATATATATCAAATCATTTATCTAGTTCGCCGAGTTTCTTTCCCATTAACAGACGTTCAAATACTAATCTTCCCCAAATTCAATAACGGCCGTTCGCCAGACTTGATTTCAAACCAACTCAGCAAAAAATATAAACCAGAAAACAGATTGTTCTTCGCCTAAGATTATAAGATTATTAATGTCGGTCCAGAAACCCAAAGTTTGAAATATCGATCAGGGAAAAAAAACAGAACGTCTAAGGTTCGGGTGAGTGGTTCGTAGGAAAGAGGCGGCGGCGTTGATGATGATGATGATGATGATGATGATGATGATGGGAGGAAACATCACTTGGAAGATCCGATTGAAGAAGTAAAAAAAAAGAATCTTCAGACTGAAGGTAAATTGTAAGCCTTAAAAATGCAAGGCTCTCATTAATGTCCGCTCCAAAAGTATTTATTGAAGGAGAAAATACGATTAGACAAAGGTGTACAACACTGGATTTTTCAAGAGTGGAAACTAATGTGGATGCACGCAAACACACACACACACACACACACACACATAGAGAAAAGACATCAGAATGCACAGAAAGAGTGAGACATATATATGTATACATATTTAGATAATATAGTGTTCTACGTGAAATAAAACAATGTGGCTTTCTCGACGATATCTCTTTGGGGTCGAAAGTCTGAAAGCCTACGACCGAACCTCTGGTGGGAGAGGCGCACACATATGGATTCTGAAAGAGATACATCGTATTCATCGTATTACACACACACACACACACACACACACACACACACACACACACAGACCTTACACATGTACACACACACACACACACAGACCTTACACATGTACACACACACACACATACAAACACGTAAACAAACATACATATCAGGGTGACAATAAAGTCACTATACAGTTACTTATAATAAAAAAGCAAAGATGGCTTGCACTTTGAACAGGATCGATAATTAATTTACTGTTGTTTAACATTAACCAGAACAATTTTAATAATAAATTTCTGGACTGTTGATTAATTGCTTTGTCTTAATCGTTATTATAAGTAACTGTATACTGACTTTATTGCCACCTGTACACACACACACACATATATATATATATATATATATATATATATATATATATATATATATATATATATATATATATAGTGTATCAAAAATAATTTTACAAACTTTCAGAGTGGGTTCCTTCCACTAAACAAAGAAAAAAATCCATATAAACATATGTTTGCAAATCCCTCGTTTTTGAGTTTAAATGAAGTTTACTGTAGCCGCTGTTAAATGTACAATCCAAGATACAATCCAAAAATACTTGTTACCAAAGTTTGTGGTGCCACGGATCCTGTCTCAGCAACACAACGATAAATAGAAGCAAAGGCTGGACGGTTCGGCTGCCTTCGGTCTTGAAACGCAATCTGATACAGCCGTGCAGATACGCGTCCATTACTATTCGTGCGGCCGTATGTAAAAATCATATCTGCCTGCTCACGATACGAATATCCTGCCATTGTTAAACGGGACACTTCTCAGTTAACTGATTATTACACACGTTAAACGTTGATTACAGACGAGCCAAAAATGTATACGAATGACAAATGTAACCCAGTCTACACTGCAACACAGCACCATCTACTGTATACTTTCTTTAAACATAATAACGCAAAAACGAAGGATTTGAGGACATGTGTTTATATGAACTTTTGCCCTTGTTTTGGTGTGAGGAAACCGCCAGTAAAATTTGAACAGTATTTGTTATACACCCTGCATATATATATATATATATATATATATATATATATATATATATATATATATATATATATATATATAGATAACGATATATATTTAATATATCAAGAGGAAATATAGTTTTAAGGTGGTTGCATCCTTGAATTTTATGGGAACACTGGGATTCAAGTTATTACAAAGTGATGTCATGCGTAAAGCTCTAAAATGTCAAGATGCAGTGAACAAAATCTGATCACTGAAAATACCCAGTGCTTGATAATGACTGAGGTGGTTGAAAGAACTTTGTCAACAAAACGGAACTTATATATGTTCAACTATCGCCCGGTTCACAATCCCTCCCTATCTTTTGAACAGGAGAAGAGGTTTATCCCTTGATTCCTGTTTAAGATTAAGTTTAAAGTTCTTTCTCCTTAAGTCTTCTCATTCACTTTTACATTCAGTAACCCCTTGCGTTTTAGTAGCATTATCGCCTTGTTTGGGATGAAATGATTTTTAAAAAAAATACTTCGTAGAGGTGATTCAGAGTTTTTATTTCGATTTACAACATCTTATTCTAAAAACGAAAAATACAATATAAACAGAACTTGTCTTGGTTGAATTTAAGAAACGTTATATATATATATATATATATGTGTGTGTGTGTGTGTGTGTGTGTGTATGCATATAAATATAAATATATATATGTGTGTGTGTGTGTGTGTATGTATGTATGTATGTAAATATATATATATATATATGCAATTTTTATATATTATCTTTATATTATATATGAGCGGTACTTATTGGAAAGCGCTCAATATTAGTGATAGAAAAGAAAGTTATGCGCCATGCGTGATACACGCTTAGGCGATCATGTATCTTTTGATACATGACATGACAGATTTTTTTTCCCGCAGTAGGTTGCCATTTCTTTCTGCGGTAGACCAGTTGCCAGCCATGGCTACAGAACCCGGTCTGTCCTGCTATTTACTCATAGTTATGGGGGAGAAGAAAAGGATTCATACCTTTGCCAAGGTATTAGTAATACGGATACGACTGGAATTCGAACACAGCTCTCCGATTTCTCAGTTCGAGCCGTTATCCATTACTCCACCTTGCCTCCTCTCAGCAATAACATAGGTTTACAAACTCACATCAATCAATATATATATGGTGGACTCTCCCGTCGTATTCGAGGAATAAGGATCAAGGAAGTCAGTTCCTAGGAACCGACAACCTCAGACACCAGCACATATGATTTGATTACAGTCGTGAAGGCTTTGTGCAGAACCAACTTTTTTGAAGGGCCAAATACAGAGACCTGGTGCACTACGTGCCACAAGGTCCCCAAACGACCCTCCGCAGGTTTTAAATTCAGAGTTTTCCTTCTCCTAGACCATTTGCCATCCAAGGCTATAGAACACAGTTTGTCCTGCTATTTACCCATAGTGGAGGGAGAAGAAGAGGATTTATACCTTTCCCAGTGGTATTAGCACGTAAGTGAATGTAATGGATTCGACTGGAATTCGAACTCGGCTCTCCGATTCCTCAATATATATTACTCGATAATTGAAAAAGATTTTAACAAAGTTTGATTAATTCTTACTACCTCAACATTTATGTATGTGTTTGTGTGGGTGTATATGTGTATGTGTATGCGTGTATATGTGTGTGTATGTGTATGATGTTTATGGTGTGTGCGTTTGCCTGTGATGTTTATGCATTAAATTATATTTTCATATGCTCAAAGATTTAGAGTAAATGTGTAAATACGTGTGCATGTAAGCATGCATGTGCATACATACAAACGTATATATGCATTGAGTACCCTTATGTTTTTGTCTCTCTTGGTGTAAGAGAATTTAAGAGGAAAGAGAGGCTTTCTGTGACCGCATCAGAACACGCAGTTTGTGTAATCGACATTGCCAGTAATATAAAAGCGATGAATATTATCCTCTTTTGAACGAAAGCGCAAGCGACATTACCACAACACTTTTATCCACCTGGTCTCAGCCTTCTCTCTTCTCGCACACTCACTGCCTCATGGCATCTCCCGGAGTTTCAAGCTTCATTGAATTCTTCTCTAGTTTTGATCATTTTACGTTTACAAATCTATGTAATTGATTCTGGCCTCAAGGCACACGCGCATTGATCGGACGACATGTTATTAACTTATTCGCTGTTAATCACACCCTCGGCTTTCTACACTCACCATAAAAAAGAGTCCCATAGTCCATACAGAAAACCTAGATTGTCAGTCTTGTGTTGAAAACTGTGAGCCAACAGAAAGGTTTAACTCCAAAATAGTGCCCATATCGTCTATTCGCTATCATCGACTACGGCAGATTGCACACTAACATGAAATAATTCTCTCCAAAGAACTCTGCTTTAAATGGCCATATTTATTTCCTTCTGATCGCATGTAAAACACCAGTTCGAGGCTACTGGAGCGATCCTATGATCGCCGCTGCTGATGATCAGCTCTCCTGATCGCATAGTAGGTGGCCGGAGGTTACCACCTTCTGCTTTGAAAATATTTTCATGAAAGAAGGTTTCATTCCTCGATAGCAGGGTTGGAAAGATTTATACGCATGAAGGATTAAATTCTTCCGCCATAATATGCGTTTACTTGTGCCAGATACCAACCTAGAATTTAGAACCTTGTTCTATAGCTTTTTTTTTTTTTTTTTGTAT
Organism: Acanthosepion pharaonis; assembly: GCA_903632075.3. Taxonomy (NCBI): domain Eukaryota; kingdom Metazoa; phylum Mollusca; class Cephalopoda; order Sepiida; family Sepiidae; genus Acanthosepion; species Acanthosepion pharaonis. Next base: position 1,562,354 of record CAHIKZ030000824.1, on the reverse strand, counting down.
CGAAAAATTTATTTCCCCTAAACAAATTGCCTTCACAACGGTTAAGGGTCTCCATCTATCCCATATATTCCATCGCAAGAAGGAGGAGGGTTGAAATCAGAGTTTTCCTTCTTTCAAAAGAACTGTTCTCGTAGGCTAACGACTACCGTCTATAAAATTTCTGCGGACGGTACCTACTATTCCTAAATGATTTTCTGTCCGCCGCTAATTTACTTTGGTTATCCGGCGAGGTTTTGTTTTGTTTAACGGCATATCAACATTTAATGCTGAAATTAAATTTTCTTGGAAGCTTTGATTGAAGTAATGAAAATATGGTATGTTATTCTGCTTTCACAATTGAATACATGGTAGATGATACTCAGCTTTTGTGTACATACATGTTTGTGTGAATGTAATTTCTAGAGGCGCTGTTTTTTATGTTGTTGTTTTGTTGAAGTTATATTTTGGAATACAATTTGATTTCTTTCAGAAATTGTAGGTTATTATATGGATTAATGTCATAAAAGAGTTCTTTCATGTTGGTTGTTTGGTAGTATTTTGTAGTTGGTTGGTAGTATTTTGTTTAGTGGTAAGTCAATCTTTATGGGTTATTTCATGCCTAAATCTAAATATTTTGAACGCAATTGTATGCCTTCAACTACAGAAAAAATGTATTGTTGGTCATTTTACTATAAAAATGTATTTTTATACTTTCATAGTGTTTTGTTTTCGTTTGGGGGTAAACTATTTAACCATAGCTAGGACCCTAACTGGTGCTACGACCCAGTGTGCGGGTGGATCTGGGAACAACAATTAAGAGGTGGTTCCACGCTCCTCAAAATCTCCAATCTCCCGATCAGAGGCCTAGCTGCCGGATGTAGTTTATCGTCATACCCAGGGCTATAATCGGGCGAGAACCGGTGTCCTCAACGCAATATGATCGTAAGCCTGGTATTCATAATGACATATTGCTATGTTATTTTAGTGACGTCTGATAAGAATGCGAAACTAAATTTTTCATACGTCAAATAATTGTTTATTAACTTCTGAACTCCATCGAATTAACGCTGACAGTGAAGGGTATGTGGTTTCGGGATTTTCTTTGCGCATTCTATAATGCTCTTTCGAGGATACTAATTCTGCCTTCTTCATTCTCCTTTATAAAACTTCCTGGTTGCCTTATGTATGTATATCCTAAATTCAACTGGATTTACTTACTGTTTATATTAGTGCACGCGACGACATCCTTTGAGGCCCGAATTTGCATTATATGGATCAAAGGTTACCTTCTAAGCACCGGAGTTTTCATTAGGAGTACAAAACGTACTTTAGTATCACTCTAGGGCAATCCAGTATACACTGCGTGCCAAATTATTATTGAGATAACTTTTTTTATATTTCAAAAACCGTCCAATCAATTCACACAAAATTTTCACACAATGTTGGCAACACTGACCTGCGCAATCACTGCAATTTCCGACCTGATCTGTGCAATGTAAACAAACTAGCGCCATATTTGTTATCAGTACGGTGATTTGAGCGTGCCAAATTATTAGAAAGGTTTAGTAAAAATCCCAGAATTGAGCACACAAAACGTTTATTAATGTTGCACGTGAATGTTTATGATCAAAAGAAGCTAATAAATAAGATAATCAAACAAATAATAACATATACAAACAAAGGCACAGGTTTAAACAAATTAATAGGGAATGTGCTTTCCCTGTTTTGAAATTACTTGAAAAAGTCGACGATCCATAGAATTTGTTAATTGTAGGATGTCATCTGCTGTAATGCCACGAGATGTGTCAAGAATTGTTTCCCACAACTCAGCGTTGCTCCTGAATTGTCATCCGTTGGCGTACAGTCTTCGCTTCATGATGCTCCAAAGGTTTTCGATTGGGTTCAAATCCGGAGAATTTGCTGGCCACTTCATTTTTCGAGGTCCATCGAAGCCTAACTGTTTCAAATATTCATTAGTCTTGTGAGCAGCATGTGAGGGAGCATTATCTTGCATAAAAACAATGGCCCTTCTGAAGGCAACTCTTTGCCTTTTCATCCACGGTTCAAGATGCTCCTTCATAAACACTATGTATGCATCAGCAGTCATTTTGACGCCATCTGGTACTCTCGATGGGCCCACTAATGTTTTTTCAATAATACCAGCCCATATCATTATGCCTCCATCGCCTTGTTGGTGTCTCAAACGCTGATGGCGATTCTTTCCGTTCATTACCCAGCCTTTGCACCATCTATCTGACCCATCATATGTTGCTCGAGTTTCGTCTGTGAACAAAACTTTAGAGAAGTCAATCTTCATATTGTCCGAGGCCCATTTCAATCGATTTTGAATGTGATTTCTCGTCAACGGAGACTTCGATACAGGTTTGACTGTTGTTGATATTTCCCTCAGATAACGACACCGATACTTTTAGACACAGTAGGATCACCAATGCGACTGAAAAATTCTTGGCTTGTAAGTCCAGGATTCTTCGTGGCCTCTCGTTTAAGTCGTGACATGAGACGACGTGAAATAACCCTTGGCTTGCCTTTATCTGCCCTTTTGCGTACTTGTGTAGGGTCGGCATTGAACTTTTTCGCTTTTTAATGACACCTCCCTATCATTTTAGAAATTTCTAGGGTATATTCACTTTTTGAGAGTTCTGAGGTGATAGTTTTCTTTTTAGCATTACTAAAACTACTATTATGGCCCATCTTTTTACTAAATTCTTACACTTTTCTAATAATTTGGCACGCTCAAATCACCGTGCTGATAATAAATATGGCGCCAGTTTGTTTACATTGCGCAGATCAGGTCGAAAATTGCAGTGATTGCGCAGTTCAGTGTTGCCAACATTGTGTGAATTGATTGGACGGTTTTTGAAATATTTTACAAAAAGTTATCTCGATAATAATTTGGCACGCAGTGTATATCGGGATCACCACAAATCAACTCTTCTGGGACAAATATGGACAGTAAATTTGATTCAGTTATTTCTTGGTGTCGGTGACGTGCAGAGATTTCGTGATGCTTCATGATGTCCGGGGCCAACCCATTTATTGTATATTTTAACATTCAAGTAGGGGTAACTATAGGGCCTTGTATTAAGAAATGTGAGAAGAGAAGATATTTTAAATATGTAAAAACAGAGGAAACATGAAATAAACACTTTATTCAATTTAAATATAAACTAAATTTTTATTTCACTATTTGATTGGATGCTCTCTCCCAATATGGATGCACATGGCTGTTGTACCCTTCTGCCCACCTTCTGCACGCTATGACCTCGGGTGAATTATATACTACGATATCAAATGTTGCAGCCCCTCTTACAACATAAAGTTATTCTTAATAAATCATTACACTGATTTAGAGGTCACTTGTTGTTCTGGTCGGTTTCATTTACCTCTCTTGAAATATTGTTGTAGAGTTTGAGAAAAATACGGTGGCTTCTTCTCTTATTTCCTTATCCTTTCATCTACCCTCTCTCTCTCTCTCTCTCTCTCTCTCTCTATCTATCTATCTATCTATCTATCTCTCCGATTTATTTTTTGATTGTCTAACACCTTCATTGCTTAAACACATTTTTGCTTATGCGTCTTCTTTCCCATCTCTGGTTTTGCCTCCGCTATTTTACGATTTTTTTATCTTTTCTTATCTTTTTAGGTTTGTTTGTTTTTGTCAATTGTTTTGCATTTGAACATTTAAATTTTTCTGGCAATGTCCCAAACATCAAGTACGTTTTCTCTTTTATCTCTCTTGTCTCACACACACATAACAGCACACACACACACACACACACACATATATATATATATATATATATATATATATATATATATATATATATATATATATATATATGGCTGCGCAAAAGGTAAGTGAATCCATAACATAATATTTAAAAAATTGTCTTTTTTTTTTGTCAGCAATCTTTCTTTCAAACATGTTTTATTGAATATACCAGACAATGAGAATTTCATGAATTTATTTGAGTTTTCTAGTATTTTTAAATTTTTTCCGTTTGGTTGGGTTTAAGGAGTTTTAAAAAATTATCCATAGTCTTTATTGTCCCAAACGCTTTAAGCCACTTCTTTATCTATTTTCTAGCAGGTCTGATATTAATTGCTATTTATTTTTTTTTCTTGCTTGTCATTTAAGATACACACACACACACACACATATATATATATATATATATATATATATATATATATATATATATACAGTGTAACCCGGATATAAGAGAGTTGTAAGGGACCGGATATGAAGTCTCTTATATCCGGGTTTCTCTTATATCCGGTTTGGTCTATTTTATATACATTAACACAGGCTCTAATTTGGGACCAGAAAAATCTCTTTATATCCGGGTTTCTCTTATATCCGGGTCTCTTATATCCGGGTTACACTATATATATATATATATATATATATATATATATATATATATATATATCAAAGTATAAACAGTTACTTGCTGATACATCCTGACGAGTGGACGTACGGGTTCATCTACTAATCTGTACTTGGGATGCTGAAGGTAACATCAATTAGCTAAATGACAAACCTTTTACTTGTATTATAAATATATATATATATGGTGCGTCAAAAGTAACGTTCACATTCTGTAAAATCATGTTGTTATTATCCGTCTTGGAGAATATTCATTTCCTTAATTAATTCTTTTGAGATTTTTTTTTCTTAAAGAGAGGCAGGTTCTTCGATAAATTCTCTTTAAATAAACGGTTAAATAAATTCATTGATTTCTAACGTTTTGTCGTTTGTAATACAAATAACAAACAATGAACTGAACGCCGTAAAAGCAAATATCGGCCCTACCTTTGACGCACCGTTTATATATATATATATATATATATATATATATAGAGAGAGAGAGAGAGAGTCTGTCTTTTCTACAAATATTTCTATGGCAACTGCTCTGACGAGTTTTTTTTTTCACTGGTGCCCGGACTACGTGTGTTTAAGCGTGCTACTAGATTGGCATCTAGGTCCCAGCCTTTTATTGTTGAATTAGGTAAATATAACCGCCACTTCTATTCCAAAAGTTCCTTTTCTCGCACTTCTCACCTGTGGAACTCCCTTCCGATTACTTGCTTCCCTGATAACTACAATCTTTAGAAAATTAAATGCAACGTCAATCGCCATCTTCTATCTTCTAGAATTCCGTTCAGCTTTTATCCTTTCCTTGTTCTCCCTATACCCTGTCTTTTCTTTCACCTTCACCTTCACTCTCTGTAACACCCTGCGTACTAGTGGTAATCCCGCCTTGCTTCAGATTAAATGATTAAAAAAAAAGGATAACATTCAACATGCATGAATCAAACAGATACTGTTACTGCGGATTAAAATTTATATTTTTCTGTGAAATCATTTCTTTTAGGAAAATAGTTTTCTCAAGTTCAGTAACTCTTGTCGCTCTTTCTTGTATTGATGTGATTTTCCTTCCTAAACTTTTATTTAATGTAGCGTGGAAAGTCAACATTTTAATTTAATTATTATTTTTCTTTCTACTTGCATTTTATGGATATTTTCATTCGACGTGGTTTTGTTTATTAAAACAAAGAAAAAGAACGAACGGCGACACAAAAATGAAATATCTATATAGATTATGTAGAAGGTACTGCATATAATCGGAGATGTCAAAAGTGGTTTGCAAATATTAGTCCTTGGGATTTCTCGTTGAATTTATCTCAGCGTTCAAGTAGGCCAACTGAAACATAACTCAAGAATAATCAACTTTGTACCTTGGAATCATTTATACTATCTTGGTTATGTTATCCACTTTGATGTGTAGCTTCTGCAGAACAAAAATAACGATTCCGGAACCGTATTTACGTCTGTACTGAAACATAACGAAACAATTTTTAAAACCTTTTTTCTTGCGGTCGAAACTAAAAAAGAAAGCGAAATTGAGCTACTATTCATTCTATCAAATGCCGGTCTTCATTAAAAGAATGTGCTGTTGCATAGATCGTGGTATTGTAAGAGAGTTCTACTAACTGAAAGTACTAATTAACAAAATCGTCCAGAATTAGATAAAAGGTGTAATATCCTATCAGGCTAAATTTTTTTATGCTAAAGCGATTATGCATTTTTCGTTACCAGATTATACCAGCCTGAATAGGATTGTTTTCCCTCATTCGCCATATTTACCAGATATTATATTTGGATGAACCTTTATTACGCTATGTACAGAATTCTCTTAATGTAAAACATTCCTGGTAGACTGTAAGAGACACATTAATCAATTCTTCGTTCGGGAAGATATAAAGCTTTCGGGGTATGCAATTATGAAGATTCCTGAAATATGCCAGAATTAAAGTTGAAAAATAGAACTTATTTTTTATTTAATGAAAACCATCTTTTTATGTTACTCAGTAAAAGACAAACTGGTCGACAGTTTTTTTTTAGTTAAAATGCTATAGAAATATATACAAGTATTCTTGTCTTTCTTTGGGATGACTTGACCCGTTATCCAGCTAAGTACTGTACATTCGACTTGGTGACCTTGTTTGAGAAACAGTCATCTGTCCAAGATCAAATTAAATTATTGAACCTTAGCAACAGTGACTAATCAAGGTTGTCAGAACTATCCTGCCTAATTCTATCAGCCGACTAACTAGGTTTTCACGCCTTGTTTTTCTTGCTTTGCCATCGATCTTATTGCTATCGATATCAATTTTGATTTATACGTTGGAGAAAAAAAGTATTACATTTAAAAATAATCAATTTAAATTCAAAAAGTTCCTTAGAGATAATACATTGGGATCTAACAAGAAAAGAGTCAGTAAATTCACAGTAATAAAAGGTGAAATCTCTCCTTCTCGTTATATCTTTACTTTCATTTTCTATTTCAGAACATTTGCATTATTTGATTAACGATTTCAAAATTCATCTTACCCTACTGAGAGCTGTTAATATACACATGTATGTAAGTATGGAGCCCATCCTATGTAAGTTGATATCAATGATTAATTACAATTCATTGTCAAGCCGATAATTTAAGAGAAAGGGGAACCAGTATATTCAGGGTCTAAAGTCAATCAAACATTGTGCAATTTATTTGCCATTATAACGTTTTCTCACTTAGCCGAGCAGGAAATAGAAAGAGGAATATTACTCACAGACATACACGTGTGTCAGTAATATTCCTCTTTCTATCATATATATATATATATATATATATATATATATATATATGTATATATATATGGGGTGCTTTTTCAGAATTGTAGATTTAAGTACTGTCACTGAAAACTCATTTTTTGTACAAAACCGGCTCACACAGAAAGTAATTAAATTTTGTACACTAACCGGCTATAATAATTTGAATTTTTGTGTTCATATATATTAACCAATCAGTGACGTCGTATTAGACGCTCGATATTCTTTGAAATCGCAGACGATAAAAATTCTTTAAGCTCTGAACATTTTGGGGGCTCACTTTAGAATATGATCGACAGTATTTTTCCTCCTTATAATGAATATTTAAAAATTGGGAGAATATTTATTAACCAATAAACATAAGATTAATAAATCTAATTTTAGGGGAATTCTGAAGCTGATTATTTTATTATAAATATGATCAATATTTATTCGGGCGTCTACATGAATATATATATATATATATATATATATATATATATAGAGAGAGAGAGAGAGAGAGAGAGAGAGAGATTTTTTGCTTTGTATATCTTTCTTTAATTCTAAGTTTTGCTATTTGAAATAAAGTTTATTAGACGGTTAAATTATATTCGCCCGGACTCAAATGAGTCGATGCACAGTTTTTTTTTTTTTGTTTGTTTTTTTTTACATTCTCTTTTTCCTCTGTGAGGACCACCAGTGTTCTCAATTTTTCTCCGTATCTTAGTATACATATATATATATGGAAGAAAAAAAAGGAAAATATTTTTTCAGTTCACCCCAAGCAAGGCCATAACGCCACTAAGATGCAATGTGCTACGAGAAGTGAAAGAAAAGGAAAAGTCTTCAGAAGGAACCGGGGACCCAATTTTAAAAAGGAAACCTCTACTGCTGTTCAAAAAAACTGGGAGTGAACCGGGCAATAGGCGAACGTATGTATTTCTATTTAGGAAGAAAAAAGTAAATAAATAGAAATTTCAGATTTCAGGTGGAGATGTTAGAAGTAAAGAACTGAAGTAGAATTAAGAATATATATATATATATATATATATATATATATATATATATATATATATATATATGATTAATACAAATCTAAAATTCGTCACTTATATATAAGTGTAAGGTGTGTATGTGTGTCTGTGTGTGTATGTCTCTGTGTGTGTGCTGTGCCTATATGTGTGGTACGACTATACATGCACACAAACGACGAGTAATAGGGATTTTGTAATTTTTTTTTACTATCTAGCCGAATTCATTTAGAGACTTTTTCTTTTTCTTTCTATCACTTTTTATTAGTAGTCGTACAAACATAATAACGTCACTTTTTTCACTTTGTCATACAATTTGCCATATATATATATATATATATATATATATATATATATATATATATATATATTTGTATATTTAGACAGCAATCCTTCCTTTATGCATGTTTCATTAAAAACGACAGACAAGGTACTACGGTTGAGCTTTTTATTTAATTTTTCTTGTGTTCTAACAAGAGCTTTCTTTTCTGGACAAAGAGTGTGTAAGAACTGTCCGAATGTTCTGTATTTCCGAGCGCTTTCGGCTATACCTTTAGCCATTATCAAGGATGATTCGATTATCATCTTAGTATAGTGTGTGTGTTCTGTGTATGTTCGGTGTGTGGTAGTGATGTTTTTAGTTTCCGAATACGGTTAGCACATTGTGGCTTTGTTCATAGTTAATATTGTTAAGAGTTGGCTTTTTCTTTTTTATTATTAGAGCTTCCATTATTTTTAAAAATAAGCCAAACCACCAATTCTATGCAAAAATAGGATCACACGAATGTTAAATTCCAATTTCCACATTAGCATTTATTGACCAATCAACGGCGTTGCTTGAGATGCAATTCAAAAGCTTTGAAAATGCAGACAACAATTTCTGTGTCAAGAAAAATGGAAACTCACACCCAAGAAAAGGATTAACAATCTTTTCCCACCTAAAAGTCAACATTAAAAATTTAGAAATATATTTATTAACCAATAAAAGTTCTAAATTTAATGAATGTATCTTTTAACTTTCTGTGATCCGAAATTTTCCTATAAATAACATAACTTAAATAAATAGACTAGTCTTTTGTATACTTCGACCGGCTTGTGAATAATAGTGATTTTCTTCACTCACGACTCCTCAAAAAACTTATTGAGTGCGAAAGTTCCTTTTGTAAAATTATAACTCGTTTTAAAAATATTTCTTGAAACCAGTTTGCACGGTTTATATTACGAAAACACAAAGCAGCGATAAACAAAAACAACATATTTCAAGCTTAGTTGTCATGAGCTGTAATTGTGCTGATATTTAGCTGATTGACCGATAGCTTCTCGTACTGCTATATTTACGCTATGCAAAAACAACAGAGCGTAGAGTTTAGTTTTTCGCGTGAAAATACACGCACACGCGCTCCTCTCTCTACCAGTACAATTCATTTCTTCTTTTGGACTGTAAAAAAACAAAACATTTCCGTATGAAATTTGTTTGCGTTTATTTTCTTAAACGAAAGGCTCAGAACCAACTGAACGAGGAAATTTGTAGCTTATTTTTTTCAACTTAAAAGAAAACAAAAATTATTTTACACTCAATAATAGAATTATTTGAATTTATAAAGCTGTGTTTGAAGATTTGTTTCTGTGTTTGTTTCTTCGTTTTTTACATACTTTGCCCTTCTGAAAATGTCAATCATATA